>JAHBBA010000843.1:0-55886 GCA_018806925.1 Skeletonema costatum | reverse complement strand
GATAGTAATCCCTTCTGACCTCTCCCCCCGCGGTTCTCCCCCCACGCTTTGTTGGAGTTGGATGTGATCCTCCTCTGTTGGTTTCGATGATCAGCGTTTCCAATCTTACTTGAATTGCTGCGTGTTTAGCTTGCATTTTGAGCCAGCGGTGTTGGTTTTCTTTCTCCCTTTCTGACATTGCTAAGCCATTGGTGATTGCTTTATCCGTAAGGGTGACATGTACATCTGCTGCACGTTGGTGCTGTTGCTCTTGCTGCACTGCCGCTGCTTTTGTTTCATGCGTTGAAAAGATGGCATTCGACCGATGTTAATTGTTATTTGTTGCCGTCACTTAATTAATCTAATCTCATCATCACACTCGTTTTATGCGTATCATTATTATCCACTACTCCTCCGATAAAAGATGTGGATTGCCAAATATCTATTGCGGCACATACTCCTCTTGATAGAGATGTGTGAGGATGTGTGGTGTGCATTTGCGATGTCGTCATGCAGGCAATTGTTGTGCCATGCTGTTAAGGGTGGTGGAAGAATGAAGGCGATCGACCGAATCCAAATAATTTTGTGGTTTGATGTTGGCTGCATGACAAAATATTGTATTTTAATGGCACTCCCCCACACTTCAACTCGGTGGCTATTCATTGTCGTGTCGATACAACGTCGCCGGCGATTTGTAGAGTCGTAATCACATCAACTAGCTTGATACGTTGAAATCGCCGCATATCACTCGCTGCGCCATGGCGATGGGATCAAGATACACGTGCTGACCATTAATTAACTCCCAGTGGTTGCCTTTTAGGCGCACGGAACATGCCATCACAACATGGTTGTTTTTGTGGCTGCCAAAACTCAAAAAAATCTTTGAGAAGCGACGTGGCGCGCAAAACAAAAGAGGGGGCAGGGGGCGAGCGCACTAAGTAAAATTTAGCAAGAGACTATGGAAGAGAAGAGAGAATGACATAGCATTGCAGAGCAACTTTACAGTCGGATACCCTGTAAGAAAAACAATTCCAAGAGCCGTAATGGGAGAGGTCCCGAGGGCCCGCAATACAGCACAGAACACTCTCACCACTTGGCATGCTGACAGGCTGTACGGCACCATTTTGATTGCCAACAATGTATTTAGTGATTGCCCAGATCTAACAACAGTGGACCTAGTTGGGGGGATCCACAATACCATTGCCTCTTTACATCTGGAGAGCTGGAGAAATGATACGACAGAAGAAATCAATAGAATCAATCAAGTTCTACCCAACACAACGTCATCTCAAAAGACAGCAGAAATCCAGGAATGGATGAGATCAGTCATCCGCCAACTCGATCACTACAAAGCCCAACACAAATCATTGTTGAAGGAATCAACAACACTGCTTGAACTCGCTCTATGGAAGGCCAATCTTGATGATAACGATGGAGGCATAATTGAGCAGGAGGGAGTCCGCACTACGAGGTGACAACGAAAGAGAGCAAGGAAAGAGATCTGCGTTACATCTGGTGCAAGCATAGTAATCAAGAATGTCTTGCCTTTTCTCCAATTAGGTTAGAAACGTCCCAGCAGATCTGGTCAGTAGTGGCATCTAATAGCTGCGGCATAATATTATAAGTACAAAGTGACATCGTCTTCGTTTTGCATTGATATTTCTTCATCTTTATCATCAACAGCATTAACGTCGACGTTGAGAAGAATGCGAGAGGGTTGTACATTTGAGTAATGGATGCTTCTCTCCCCCTCTCTCACTCACTCTGTTGTAGTAAAGTAGTTTGCTGCTGTATGCGAACTACGAGGGGACGACGGAAGAGGGCAAAAGGAAAGAGATCTGCATCACGTCTGGGGCGAGTATAGTGTTGATCAAGAATGTTTTGCCTTTTCTCACGTTGTTAGAATGATAGAGCAGAATAATCGTACTGTCAATCCAGCTGGAGGCGAAGTTCAACGTGCCATGTATATCTCATAAGGGCGTTTGAGAAGTATAACGAGTGGGGTGTTGTCGCAAAGTCAAATACACTTACGGAATATCTTGATGAGAGTGACAGATGATTGAGCTGATGCTGTGACGAAGTGAAGGTACGATAACAAGTACCCCGCTGGTCCGTTTTAGGTAGATATCTAATTTGATGAACTATAATATATAATACTTAGATGTGTGTGTGTGTGACGAAGTGAAGGAAGAAAGGCTGTTGAGTGAGGCTGGCCAGCTGCATCGGGTGTAGCGTGTAGCATAGAACATCTACCCATCTACAAGGGGCTCGAACTGTACCCCCCAAACTTGCCTATACCCCCCTCCAAATCTCAGCCTAGGGTACAAGATCTTATACCCCCCCTCCCTAAATTACTAGGGAAAGCTAGCTGACATATCCGACTTATACCCCCCCCAGACCCAGCCTAGCCTGAAATTCTTATACCCCCCGGGGGGTATAGTTCGAGCGATTCCCCTGTACCCCAAATCAGGTTTTTATGATGACGTCAGATCGCTCAAAGCTGCATGAAGGTTCCAAATGCCGCTTTCTGTTGTTTCACCCTAACACTGGCTTCTCATTTCTCATTCGGCAAAAAGTTGATTGCTTGAACATTACATATGTACAAGCAGCAAGCAGCTGCTGCTTCTTCTGTAATGATGAAGGTGGGACGGTATAAGAATAATTGATAACATAGGCCTAGTACCTTCTGATATCATCTAACCATGCCGCCAGCTCAACACCAGCACTCACCAGGCCGTGGTCACGGACCCAGCAATGCTCGTAATCGTAATCGTCGTCCCAACGCTCTGGCAAGATTTCAACTCAAGTCTTTCCGCTTCTCATCGAGCAATAAAGATTTGGATGGCGATGGTAGCACTCGACGACGTGCCACGACTACGTCTACGAGAGACAGCATCGGTCACCGCAGAGGTTCCACTTCCACTTCTGGTGGAGGGAACATACTCCCGGAAGAAGGTTCATCACTCCACCACCACTTTCAAACATGCACCTCTCTAAGCCGCATAAGAGAAGAACTCCAAGCAACAATGGAAGATGAATCCGAAAATAAAAAGCTGGGTTTTGGTTTGAATTGCTGTGCTCTGCCGGAGGAGAGCACGGGACGATATTTGGCACATTCGATTGGGTTGAATGCCAATTTGATAGCTAGTGGTGGCGGGGGGAGAATTGGCATTATGGCCGGGGGGAGTACGGCGGTTGCTTTGTCAAGGGTGAGTTTTTTTATTGGTTTACATACATTATATATTACATCATCTCGACTGCTTTATTAGTGTTTTTAACTCATTACATGATACCGACCGATGTCTTCTGTGTTATTGACATTTTGGCTAATCTCCATTCAATCTCATCCTCATATTATATGTAGGTGAATAACTTCGTCATGCAAGAACTGTTACCAGCCTATCCCTCGGCAGTTATCGAGGAGGATGACGAAGGACGCATCCCATTCACTGAGGCAATCATACGTTGGATTGAGGCGCGCAGGGCGGTACGGAGGTGGAAATTAGAGACCGATTTGACACGTGAAAAGGTAGCGCTGGTTAGCCGCAGACTTCAACAGCGGATGGGGGGTGGAACATCGATCTACGAAAAACATTGTGAGGCGTCGGATTCCGATGAAGATAGCATACTTTCTGCATCAGCATCAAAGTTGCCCAAAAGAAAGGCACCTAGCACATCAATGTTCATGAGGAGCAGAGAGAACTACGAAAAGGTGGCACGAAAAGAGCTCCAAATGATTGTAGAGTCAGCCACCGATGCCATGTTTTGCATTGATGAACGAGGGACAATATTGATGACTAATGATGCTGCAGTGAAGAAATTTGGATACTCTAAAAAGGAGCTTACGGGATCGAATATTTCTATACTGATGAATAAGCATGATCAACAACATCATGATGGCTACATGGAACGATACATACATGCAGACTGGTGTTAAGAAGGTCATGGGAAAGAAACGGGAGCTCAAGATGGAACTACGTTCCAGTTTGAGCTGGGACTTACGGAAGTGAAGTTGGGTGATGGTAAGGCCATCTTTGTTGGTTTTTGTAAAGACATGACAAGTCTCAAACAGCATAGGCTTTCGCTGGAATATGGTAATGGCATGGCAGCATTCGATGATGATGTGGATGAGCACAAGACGAGTGATGACGAAATTCAGCGTGCTCGGGGTTTGCCACCGCTGGTTGAATGGTGTCTGACTATGCTCGGCGAAATCGTGGACTCAGGTACTAATATTCAAGACATGGCAACGAGACGGAGGAGTAGTAATCTGGACGATGAGTCAGATGAGGGGTTGCTTGGCGCTTCTTTCAACTCCGTTGGGTTGAACGACTCAATGACTGATGATAATCTCAAATCTTCCCTCTTGATGGGCAGTCGTCTCGAACGCCAAAGCTCCTTTCTCAAGATGATGGATACATCCATTGTTGAGCACGTTGCATCGATACCAAATCTGTTAGAGGAGCTTCTGCTTATTGAAGATCCTGAGACACGGCAGCGAGTGTTTGACATGTCGATTGTTAAAAAGGTATTATTTAGCATTGATTCCATTGGCAAAGGAGACTGGCTCATCAACATGCTGGATAAGTCGATTAGTGTTCAACAAACGCAGCAAGTATTCGATAATAATTTGAGCGGTGGCGATTACGGTGATACCGCGGAGGGACGTGCTTTCCAGCTCAAACTGCAAATGGCCAAAGAGGAGTGTCGCAATCTCGCAGAGAGTGCAATCTATTATCTGGAGAGAGTTAGCTCATTGAATATTCAGGATGACTTATCAGTATTTCATCATGTGCAAATGACCCAACAAATTACGAGAGGGTCGAGTAGGTTTGCCGATATGGTCTCTACTAGTGATATGCAACACTTCAAGAGACATCGGGATGAACTTTTTGACGCAGTTGGGGCACTTTCGCCGAAGGGTTTGATAAGGAGGATCTGCGTGCTTGATGACGACCTCATGAAAAGAGCCGCTGCAACCTCTGTAATAAGGCGTCTATTGGACAAAGCCATGTTCTCTCCCTTTGCCACCATCCAAGCTCTTATGGACGGCATCAATCACTTCATACTCATGCTTAGCTTCCGTTTGGGACCTGCGGCTGCATTAATGCATCTATCAGCGCGCGACCGTGAATTCAATCCACATCTTTATCTTTTCTTCACGTCTACGCTTATGTTGAGCATATCCTACTTTGGGACGAAGGCGATTCATGCTGGCATAGCCAAGTACAATTTATCGAAAAATTTATTCTGGAGCAATGCTCTGAGCTTCTGGAACGTTTTGGATTGGTGCCCGCTTCTGATGGTACTCTTCAGTGCGGTCGCCGTGGACACTGTACTGCGAAACAAAGCGAATGGCGATAAGTCTGACAATACAATCCCATTCTTTCTACGTAGCGCAGTAGCAATCACAACTCCTTTTCTTTGGCTTCGGATTCTTGCGTTTATAAAAGTTCGCAACAAGCAGCTCGCTACCTTTATTCTTTGCTCAGTAGAGATCTTTCGATGCATCAAATGGTTCCTCCTAGTCTTATTTGCGGCCATGGCATCGTTTGCTCAGATGTGGGTTACGCTTACGTTTGAATCGGGAGATACAGGCTCTTATCTTGCAGGTTACATCACTGCATATACGATCATGGTACGTGCAAATGTGTTTTGCTTCTATCTTCTTGTCACACAATTTGACTCAGTCGTGAACTCATATCCTCTCTGCAGCTTGGTGACTTAGACAGCGATTCACTTCAAAAACATCCACTCATTACAATGATCTTTGTATTGTACACTTTTGGAGTCACTATCGTGTTGCTGAATATCTTGATTGCTATCGTCAGTGACTCCTATCAGAACAGTTATGTTTCTAGTAAGATGATGCTAGGAAAGGCACGAATTATCTTTGTGGCGGAGATATCTAGCCTCAAGGGCTATCATGGAATTTGGAGTAAGGGGGGAGCTTCTGATGGACTACTGTCTCGTAGGAATATCAATTACTTCTTCGGTACGGTCTCCATGCTCCAAATTTGGATGGTGACCAAGACAATCAATCGGAAGCTCAGTCAATTTGAATCCTGTGAGATGAGTGCATCGTTATCCAACAGAATTCATCTCGAGGCAATAGTCTTGTTCATCTGCCTCGCTTTTACCATGGCTGGGATGAAGATGATTGTGGCATATGTGTTAAATGAATTCAACGATACAGGTAAGCTTCGAGACCCTAACAAACCTATTTCATCAACACACAAAGCTGTCAACTTGTTCATCGAGACCATGTTCTCTTATCTGAGCAGCACGTTCGACAGTTTGTTTGACAGGAGTGATAACGACATTCTTGAAGGGTTCAATATGGAATCTACTGGAACGCAAGAACAACGATCGGATCAAAATATCCAGCGATCGATTGAAAAGTCAAAGAAACAGTTAAAGCATGAATTGAAGGGAATGTTTGAGCAGATACAATACTCTCTAAAGGAGCAAGACGAGCAGAACAAGAGGGAATTGGTGAGCCTTGAGGAGCGTATCACAAATGCACTTGCTGCAGCTATTGTCGAATCACACCAGAGTTTGCTAGAATCACTTCAGGCGGATCCTGAAAGGTCCATCAGCTGCGACGATGTCAATGACGAAGAGAGTTCGAGCTCAATCTCACTCGGATTTGATTGATGCCAAGTAGTGAGGTGTGAGGTACGATAGGCAGTCGGCGTGTCTATTGTTTGTATGGTAGCTTTGAATTAGGTTCCTTCGGGATCCAATTGCCCATCCCATCATATTGTCAGTTGGCCGTTACGTGGCGATGGGGATAACTAGATACACTCTCCAGAGTGGAAACCAACAACCGACGACGACTACCTCTCTTGCGGTCGGATTTCACTCCTAGCATATCATTATCCGACTATAACCATTCATATCTCCACATATATATATATATATATATATTTCTTCTTATCTGTTAAGTCCAATGCATATTATTCTGCTACAGCATGTTGATTGTTCCTCTCACTTGTACTTATTGCCATGTGCAACTATTTGGTATTACAACCCCATCAATCAATCAATCAGTTCACTCCGTCTTTTGAACTCCCTCCGTCGGAGAAATAGTCCTGGCCTTCTTCTCCACACTTCCATTAGACACACCCGTCGATCCAAATCCACCAACGCCTCGTTCCGTCTCTGTCAATTCGTCCACTTGTACGGCCGGGACCATGGAAATTTGTTCAAGGATTAATTGAGCGATGCGATCACCGATGGAAACTTCAAAGTCTTCTGAGCCAAAGTTGAAGAGGACTACGCCTACGTTTCCTCGATCTTTTTATTTTTATGTTATTCAATATTATTCGTTTGTTCGATTCATTTGTTGGTTGAGGTATATTAACTGCGGTGAGTGACATGAACCATGTGAACACACATAAATAATCATGTCATGTGTCATTTAATATGAACTTACAATCGGCATCCACAACTCCGGCGCCGCAATCAATCATCTTCTTGACGGCAAGTCCACTGCAATAATAAATTGAAAGGCGCAGAGTCAATAAATTGTTAATCAGAGTGATAAGTGCACCAATGACGAGCATATAAAATTATGTACGTTGCACGTGACCTCTAAAAAATGACATCACAACAGCAATCAATCTGACATACCTCCTCGGAGCAATACGAGCATAAGTCCCCTCCGGACAAGCAATACTCAAATCAGTCTTGACAACCGCCCTCCCTCCGGCTGGTACCACTTTGGGTTCGGCGGCGGAGAGATCAAAGCCGGCCGATTGGGGTGAACCTCGGGTGGGCATGACGGCATTGGGGCTGAGGAATTTTACTTGCAGGACGTTGGAGGACATTTTGAGGGCGTGGATGGGGCGGATTATAATGTTGGTGGTGCAGCAGGCGAGCAGTGCTGAGTGGCGGAGGAGGCGTACTAGAGGAGGAATGGTGAAGGAATATTGGGTAGAGCTGGCATCGGCAGCGGGTTATTTTTTTGTTTTTGAGCCTTTTTGAGACACATCAAGATCGGAGGCGCATTTTTGCTTGGGTCGTAGCGACACCCAGATGCCTCTTTTTGTCGTTTCGTCGGAATTTACAGTTCTCAGACCCTAGAAATCATCTTTTTTTTGAGAAAACGATTCACTAAAGGTCTCGTTCGAATTGATTCTTTAAACTAGAGAGATTGTTAGCGACCACGTGGCCAATAGTGTAATAGTCGAAGATGCAAACCATCATGTTCACAACATCGATGACACCGGCATCCCATTCTACTATCTCTTGCGAGTAGGCATGTGTTCGTCCGACGTGCTGACTATCATACTTTTCGAGATATGACCATTTCAAATTTTTGAATGGGCTGGTGGCCGCCGACGGGCCGCCGGTGGGACCTGTTCTTCGACGGCTTGTATTCGCCCTTGGTGGTCGACACATCATCTTGTGCAGAATCGACACTCACTCACTACTATCCAGCAGACTCAAACAGCTTTATATTGTGAATAACGTCGCACAAGTATGTCTCTTGATACCCTTTCATCAGGGGTGTCTGTAGGGGGCTTTGAACCGATAATAACATCGTTGGGACTGTCAGAATAGTATTTATGCGGTGGTATGCCTCTGGGATGATGTTGGTGATGGTGGGGGTGGGTTGGCAATGTTATCTCATCATTATGGAAGGTGTACGAGCGTTGCCGGTGGCCTATTTTTATACTTGAAGATACACTTACCTACATACGCAAAAATGAGTTTTCCGCCGACACTCATTCAAAGCACTTTCAATGACACCCAGTATGGAAGATGCCGTCACTGTCAAATGGGGCGCTACAAAAAGCAACTCGGAAAGCAGTTGTCTCTTTATTCAATAACAATTCCACTTTGCGCAATCAACTTTTCACCGACAAGGAGCTTGCGATCATTCTTAGTGAGGCATGCGGCGTCAACATCGATGCCGATACGGTGTCAAAGGCTTTTGCGGCGGGTGGAGAGAGCAGATATTCTTTGCAATTGAAGGACATGAGTATTGGGTACAAGGGCAAGAGCATTTTATTCGTCTACAAAGCATACAAGCTGCCAAATGACAATTATTTTACTGCAGTTGGTTGGTTTGATTCGGTGGAAGCTGCAGAAGCAGTCAACGTGGACATCCGCAGGCAAGTCAGGGGCATTGCAATCGAAAACGAAGTGGAAGGTGGAGGAGGAGCTGTCCAGCACATCCACCCTAAACTCATTGAGCTCGGGGTCATGGACAAGAACTCCAAGTATCTTAGATGCATCATGCATGCTCTGTCTAAGCCGTTTGAAAACGCGTGTAAAAGTGCGTTTGGCGAACAGGGCCTCGGCAAGTGCACTGTTTTCCAATTGGCATACTCTGCTATTACTTTGTTCAGGAAGCTTAACGAGCAAGGAGGATTGGAACTAGTCGACAAGTACTCTTCTAAACTTCTCGAAGTATTGAACAATAGCGAAGGATGGGAAGCAGAAGGAACAGAGATGTTTCCTCAGGCAATGAATGCGTACAAAGCAAAGATCGACGATGACGACCACGATACCATCAAGGAGTTTACGAAAGATTTGAGGAACTTGCAATTGCCGGTAATGACAAGATGGAAGACTGTTCCCAAGGCGCTTGAATTTCTGGTAGACAACTGGGTCCCTACTTATTTTATGAGTGTGGTAATCATCCAGAAAGAAGGATCCAAATCTGCTTTGTATCAGATTGCCTGCGATATTGTCTCTCTAATGACATTACGACCTGCTCCTGTTGAAGCTGCTTTGACAGAGGTGGAAGTTAATGGAACTGCTGCCAACGCGGATGCTAATGGATCCGCACCCAGTGGTGAGGATGGGAACATTGCTACTGCTGCTGCCGCTGCCGCCGCTCCAACACTACAGAAAGGGGACACTCCCATTCTATTATCCCAAGCTTTCTTCCTCGTTGCATTTTCGAAATATTACTTCACTCTGATCCACAGTTTGGTTCGGATAGTCATGGTCACAACTCACGGCTCTTTGTTCAGCAGACGTTCTTGATGAGGGAGGAGCTGGATGAAATGATGGGAGATAATCGGCCCTCGGGGCCCCGGGAAGATGCAGCAAAGCGGAGTCCGGGGAACCGGAGGTGCCTCCATTTCCATATACAGGGTTTGAGCCAAAACGAGCCAACTCAATTCTACAGGAAACCACGTAGGAATTAGTAACGAAGGATTTAGGAGATTTAAATCTTGGATGACACGTAGAGGCTCTGTAGACCATACCAGCGTAGGTTTTGTAGTGATTCCTACATAGAAAGCGAGAAGTACCTGGCTTAAAACCACTTTTTATTTGGCTATATCCCTCATTTCGAGAAAGAGATACCGGAAAGATGGGTGGTTTAGATGGTCCGCATTCTCGAAATCAGTCAAATTGATATGTTTTGATGGAGTTTCGACTGCATCTCAAGCATTGTGGTGGCAATCTTGCTTCTTCCTTTCACTTATCCGCTGGCTGGAAAAATGCATGTCTTGCAAATATGTCACAGCTGTTGATGCTAGATGCATCTGCAAGTGTGACACAGATCTGTGCGCTCTGTTGTTGTTGCTGCTGTTATTGTTGCGTGCTTGGAATGGCGGATTGCCGAAGATGATGTTCGATAGTGATGGCTAATTGTTGCATGACAGTGTGGCGGTTCAGTAATTTAGTTGACTTGGTTGTTCGAGTGAGTGTTCGTCGAAGTGTTTTTGTTAGTCTCTTCTCTCATGCCACTATGTATTCGCCAGATACTAAATAAACCGGTCGCCGGTTTAATTCTCAGATAAATAAATGTTAGTCTCTTCTCTCATGCCACTATTCGCCCAGAAAAAACCAGTTTCTGGTTTTATTGCGGACGGAGCTTCTGGCCTCCCGCCCCCACGCTTCTCCCCACAGCTTTGTTGACGTTGGATGTGATCCTTCTCTGTTGGTTTAGATGATCAGCGTTGCCGGTTAAATTGGCGGAAGCTGATAGTAATCCCTTCTGACCTCTCCCCCCGCGGTTCTCCCCCCACGCTTTGTTGGAGTTGGATGTGATCCTCCTCTGTTGGTTTCGATGATCAGCGTTTCCAATCTTACTTGAATTGCTGCGTGTTTAGCTTGCATTTTGAGCCAGCGGTGTTGGTTTTCTTTCTCCCTTTCTGACATTGCTAAGCCATTGGTGATTGCTTTATCCGTAAGGGTGACATGTACATCTGCTGCACGTTGGTGCTGTTGCTCTTGCTGCACTGCCGCTGCTTTTGTTTCATGCGTTGAAAAGATGGCATTCGACCGATGTTAATTGTTATTTGTTGCCGTCACTTAATTAATCTAATCTCATCATCACACTCGTTTTATGCGTATCATTATTATCCACTACTCCTCCGATAAAAGATGTGGATTGCCAAATATCTATTGCGGCACATACTCCTCTTGATAGAGATGTGTGAGGATGTGTGGTGTGCATTTGCGATGTCGTCATGCAGGCAATTGTTGTGCCATGCTGTTAAGGGTGGTGGAAGAATGAAGGCGATCGACCGAATCCAAATAATTTTGTGGTTTGATGTTGGCTGCATGACAAAATATTGTATTTTAATGGCACTCCCCCACACTTCAACTCGGTGGCTATTCATTGTCGTGTCGATACAACGTCGCCGGCGATTTGTAGAGTCGTAATCACATCAACTAGCTTGATACGTTGAAATCGCCGCATATCACTCGCTGCGCCATGGCGATGGGATCAAGATACACGTGCTGACCATTAATTAACTCCCAGTGGTTGCCTTTTAGGCGCACGGAACATGCCATCACAACATGGTTGTTTTTGTGGCTGCCAAAACTCAAAAAAATCTTTGAGAAGCGACGTGGCGCGCAAAACAAAAGAGGGGGCAGGGGGCGAGCGCACTAAGTAAAATTTAGCAAGAGACTATGGAAGAGAAGAGAGAATGACATAGCATTGCAGAGCAACTTTACAGTCGGATACCCTGTAAGAAAAACAATTCCAAGAGCCATAATGGGAGAGGTCCCGAGGGCCCGCAATACAGCACAGAACACTCTCACCACTTGGCATGCTGACAGGCTGTACGGCACCATTTTGATAAATGGAAAGAAATGCCTGAATTCCGTCACTACATTGCCTCGCTAGCTGGGTTGCCAAGTCTAGGTGATGTCAAAAAGGGTGGGTTAGAGTTCATGAACAAGGCAACTGATACTTTCTTCCGGGAATACAACACCAGCTTTATCAAGCATATCGAGAATGTGTGGACATCTACAATGATACTCCCCTATATTATCGGTGGACATCCGGAGCTAGCTCACGAGTTCATTCGTTGGCTCAGAGCTTCTGACGATGGAGATCTAGCAGCAGACAACTTTGCTTGGTCGACGAAGGAAATCGAGATTGAGAATCAAAAATCTTACGGGGAAAGCCATGAATGCCGCATCGACGCATGCATGATATGCTTGACGAAGAATGCCGATCCAGGAGTGATATTGGAATGATCCCGTTAGAAAGCGAATCTGCGAAGTAGTTGCTCCCCATGCTTCGCAACAACAGCGGATTGAATGCTTGGTGCAAGAGATCAACGCAATGGCAAGAACAAATGTGAAAGAGGCTCGCCGAACCGTTCGTGTAGTCATTTTTGTCACCCTCAATCACCCATACAATCGCGAGTCTGTAGACAAGAAGAGAGAAGAAAGGTCTACTATGAAAGAGAAGCTGAAAGTCAAACGAGTCAATGGAGCCGAGCGCATCACCGGCTACTTCAATCATGTCGAGGGTGTTCTCGCAGAAGCTGAGAAAGCAGTGGAGGAAGCTGGGGAGCAAAAGTACAAGGAGATATTCGACCATTATCGTAAATCTGACAACAAAACAAGTGCTGTTGAAAGGGAGAAGAAAGTGCAAGGCTTCGAGGCCGCAACTGAAAAGCCGAGGAATATCACGAAAAACCAGCGTAGAGGAGATATTTTCATTCCTATTGCGGTGGGAGGAGGCATAGCACTCAGTTACTTCGCCAAGAAACGCAAAAACGAAAGCGTTGTCAGAGAAGAGATTGCCTTCCGTGAAATCAAACTTGATAACGTACAGCTGCGCCTGAATGAGCCACCTCTGGAGACGATGGAGCTTGACAAGATGAAGGAACTACTCCAACAGGACGAGGCTGCTAGGCTTGCTCGCAACGACATGGTGAGAGAAGAAGGTACATCGTGGAAGAAAATCAACTCAGTTGATCCGCTATCTCAAGCAATGAAAGACGAGGTGACGAACTACCTTGCGTTTAGGAATGCAAATAAGAATTAATAGTACAAGAACATGTATATTAGCATACAATTCGCAAGGGCATCCCGTCGGCGGCCACCAGCCAATTCAAAAAATTGAAACGACCACATCTCGAAAAGTCTGATAGTCAGCACGTCGGACGAACACATGCCGTACTCTCAAGAGATAGTAGAATGAGATTCCGGTGCGTTTGACATGCGAAACAGCTCATTCGACTGGTAGCACAGTGGCCTGTGCTCGCTAACTAACGCTCTAGCTTTAAACGTATTTTTGAACGAGGCCTTCAGACCATTCGAAAAAAGATGATTTCTAGGGATCTGAGAACTGTAAAATTGTCTGATCTGATCGCCCAACTGATGGATTTAGCGATAGGCTAGGCCTTTGCCTCGAGTTAGGCCTTTGCCTCCGGGCGCAGCCCTCCTTTTCAATAGGATTCCATAAATCTCTATACCTAAAGGGGGGCTTGCGCATCAACCCCGCAATAACTGAAGTTGTCATCGCCATCGAGGGCCTGTCAATACTGCATGAAGTCTCTACAACCGGTTAGTTCGGGGTATGTAAGTATATAGCGGCAGGCGCCCGGCGCCGCGACACGCATGGACAAGAAGGGGGTACATCACCATGGCGTTGAAAGTTGGTATACTTTTGGCAACTCACTCATCCGTAGCACTAGCACGGCACCAATGAGAAGAAGAAGAATACAAAGAACAACTTGCACTTGGGCGAGAAGAACAATAATAGTAAAAGTACTACGATAAACAAACACAATGGCCACTCCTCTGCAAAGCACCACCACCTCTCGCTCACATAACATTTCCTCGCTGACAATCTACGCTGTAGCCCTCTCCATCCTCTCCGCCATTACAGTCTCCTTCGTATTCTATCTAAGTTTTGGTCTACTCGATTCGATTGTCACATTTGTTCTGTACTCACTTGCCTTAGTGGGTGTATATGGTTGTAAGCCTTTGATAGAGGTGGTATGTTATCCACGGTATGGTTCGTTGAGCGAGCGACGTAAGTGTCAGGTGGATGAAGTGAGGGTGACGGGGGTCAAGCGATTGTTGGAGGGTGTTTACTATGGTGAGTCTGTTAGATGCAGTCTGTATTGATCGAAGTGTATTGCGGCATAGAACATGTAGGCTCACAATAAGTTCATTCTACTCTCTTTCTGTAAACAACTTTTCTCTCTCCATCTGCAGACTGTGCAGAAAGAACACTTGATGCAAAAAGCAATGACAACAGCAACAACAAGCAAGTCGGAATCCTCCATGACAGATACTGCAGCTGGTTGCTGCTCCGCATCATCTTCATCTACCTCTTCTTGTTCTTGAACCTTGGAACATCCCAGTTTGTCATTGGAATGTAGTGAAGAAGAAAATGACGAGGACGTAGAGTTAGGACATCAAGCTAATTTTCTTACATGTCATTCTTCTGTCAAGAACGATGATTATGATGATGAAGAAGAACATGGTGGCATCGCTGTTGTTCTTCAGCTATACAAGATGGATGAGGAAGACATTTACTTCTTCTTCTGCTTCTTCTTTTTCAGTGGATACAGAATCTGCCGAGACGGAATATACACATGTACGTATTCCATGTCCAGGCATGATGCAACTGCAACGCCCAAGTAGTACTACTACAGAGTCAACAACGACTCGTGCAACCAAAGATGACAATACTGTGTCCCACTAACACCACGCCAAGGCCAAGGCCAAGAGAAGTACCCATAAACTGTCCCATCTGCCTGTCCTCTTACGAACCCCACCAAAGCATATGCTACTCCTCCAGCCGTCAATGTCCACACGTATTTCACTCTGAGTGCATAATGCATTGGTTTGCTGAAATGGGACGACAAGATGATACAATTATTATTGGACATGGGACAAAGTTTGATGAGAGTTCTCTGTTGAATTATTACGTTGAGTTGTCCTTGTTGCCGACAGGCATTTGTCCAGAGTGAGATACTACAGAAGGGTGTTGGAAAGGAAGACAAGAATGCGATGGATAAGATTGAGAACAGAGTAACGAATAAGGTTACTGAGGCTGAGGTGGAGGAGATGGAAGAAGACGAGGAGCAAGAAAGTCCAGTTTAGTGTGTATTGTCTACGCCTACGCTGCACCTGCATTGTCTCGAAATTGTAAAGTTGTAATGATGTAACGATTCATAAGATGTTTCTTTAACTGTTGGAAAGGTATTCTTCTCTTCATATTTCCACTTTCCACACTTATTACGTAGCAAAATGACAGACATCAATACATCATACAAAAAAGAGGACAAGACGACATATGTCTTAAAACTCTGTCTGTTCATAATCATACGCTTTGATCTCTCCGGTTGCTGCTTGTTGCTCTAGTCGCGTTTTCGATTTGTTCCACACTTAGTAAAATGGCCCAACCATATCAGCTGCCGAATCATCAGTCCCGATGACATTCTCCTTGCTGAATACATTGGACGATTAATATGAATGATGATAGAGACGAAGCCGCAGCTGTAGCTTCTTCATCATGACTTCTGGATTGAAGCAGTACAGTTTCTCTTCCTTCGTGTTGCGCTTCTGTATCTCCTCTGAAGATATGATATCTCTTTCAATGACGTACTTC
This sequence comes from Skeletonema costatum, assembly GCA_018806925.1. Taxonomy (NCBI): domain Eukaryota; phylum Bacillariophyta; class Thalassiosirophyceae; order Thalassiosirales; family Thalassiosiraceae; genus Skeletonema; species Skeletonema costatum. Next base: position 40,069 of record JAHBBA010000843.1, on the reverse strand, counting down.
AAGATCGACCACATCTTTGAAGGAAGCGATGAATTAGACTTATAACGCACTTGCCACAGCACCGAAAAGAAGGCTGGACGCGGTACATGCTGAACAGTCGAAACAGTGGCATGGTTCCCAATCAACGAAGAACAGGATAGACATGGTAAAAGTAGAAAGGTAGTAAGAGAGACACCTCTTTGCTATCTGCACCTCATTATTAGGAAGTACAGCTAATTCGGATCCTACGTTATCTGGTTGTCTGCAAGCGAACACAAGGAAGGACACCATCTCCCTATCTACCATGCACGCTTCTACCTTGACCCTAAACTGTCCCACAAGCAAGCAATTTAGAATCGGAAGATATCTCAGAGATACCAGGGAAAGAGGAATCATCTACAAGCCAGACAAGTCGAAAGGCTTAGAAGTCTTCGTCGATGCAGATTTTGCTGGAGGATGGAGCAAGAATGACCCCCACAACATTGATAGCCTCTATCTACTCTAGAGCAGGTTACATCACCAAGTATGCAGGTTGCCTGATCCATTGGAAGTTCAAGCTAATGAATAGCGAGCTTGATCTTAGCACAGCAGACACGAAATTCATGGCTCTATTGATTGCCCTACAAGAAGTCATCCCTCCTAACACAAATGCAACTGTTGCATATTTCTGAAATGCATAAAACAAGATTATGCTTAAGTTTATGTACCTTAATCCACACTCAATTCTTCAGCGAAAGTTGTCGCCAATTCTTCGCTAATCGCCTTCCTAGCTCAGTCGGTAGAGCGCACGACTCTTAATCGTGTGGTCGTGGGTTCGATCCCCACGGAGGGTGCTAGTTTTTGCATCGCCTTCTTTTTGCTCGCTCACAGTAATTATTTGCAGAAAAGGTCAATTATGATGAGTATAGGAGATATATGGCGGCACGATGGAGCCTCGGCTTCCTCTCTGTTTCTTTCTTTTCTTCTGCTGTGATAGTTTCTCGCATGGCTCACTTCTGAAAATGCACTATGTCTCTTAAATTACCGTCATTTGTGGAACTTCTTTATCTTTATCTTAGGCTTGTATTTGAAGCCTGTGTGTATTCTTCCTTCTCATTCAATGTTGCATTGATATGGATCTCATTGCCACTCCATTGTTACTTGAACGCCTGTTTCTTCGCGTCTTTTTGAAAAGTAGACCCAAGGTACTGAACAATCCATCTCATTTCCGTAATCCTTCGTCTTGCCTGCGGCCGGGTTTTGACCATGCTCGAATAGGCAGCTGTGTCTGAACACTTTCGACCAAAATTCATCATCTAAATCTTTCAATTAAGTTCCAAGTATCCCTTGCTGCTGTTCCTTCCTCTAGCTTTGTCTAATTCCCCTTGCTCCTTGTACTTGAGTACTGCGCGTGCATAATCGACTGCGGCTTCTACCTCATCCTCATAATAACCAATGCGTCGTACCTTTCCGTCCACCGAGATTCGTGCCTGCCATTTCTTTGCCTCTTTACGGAAATAGATACCAGCGCACTTTGAAGCTCTGTCCTTAAAGCGGCCGGCACTTTTCAGAATAGGCGGCTGTGAAGAGACACCACTCAAATCAACGACGAATGAGTTTTGTACCCTTCGTGCCCTTTGTTCCCTCGCTTTTTCTAGTGCCCCTTGCCCCTTGTACTTGAGTACTGCACGTGCAAAATCGATTGCCGCTTCTTCCTCATTCCTTTAAACTCCAATATGACGATGCTTCCCTTCTAAAGTGATTTGTGCAGCCCATTTATTCACCTGTTTATGGAAAGTTACTCAGTATACTTTGAAGCTCCTTCCTTAATGCGGCCTCTCCTTTTGGGAATAGGTGACTGTGGAGGGAGATCGCTCAAATCAACGACGAACGAGTTTAGTACCCTCGCTTTGTCTAATGACCTTTGTTCCATTGCTCTTTCTAGTGCCCCTTTACCTTTGTACTTGAATACAGCACGAGCGTAATCCACAGCAGCTTCTTCTTCACTCTTATAATAACCAATATGTCGCGACTTCCCCGCGATCATGATTTGAGCAAGCCATTTCTTCATCGGTTTATTGAAAGAGACTCCTGTATACTTTGAAGCTCCATCTTTAATGACGCCGGAACTCTTGGGGATAGGTGGTTGTTTCGGAACATCGCTCAAATCAATGATGAACAAGTTTTGTACCCTTTGCTCTCTTGCTTTGTCTATTGCCCCTTTACCTTTGTAATTGAATAATGCACGAGCGTAATCCACAGCCGCTTCCTCCTCATCCTCATAAACTCCAATATGTCGATGCTTTCCTTCGATCATTATCTGTGCAATCCACTTATTCGACCGTTTGTGGAAAGAGACTCCAGTATACTTTGAGGCCCCTTCATTAATTCGTCGTTCTGTCTTTAAAATAGGTGGCTGTGGCACGAGTTTTGTTGCATCGCTTTGTGTAGTGCCCCCTGACCTTTGTACTTGAATACTGCACGAGCGTAAACCACAGCAGCTTCCTCTTCATTGTCGTAATAACCGATGAATATCTGCTTTCCCTCGATAGAGATTTGCGCCTTCCATTTCTTCTTTTGTTTATCGAAAGAAACTCCAGTATATTGTGAAGTTCCTTCCTTAATGCAGCCGGCACATTTTGGAATAGGTGGTTGTGGAGGGACATCACTCAGATCAAAGACGAGCGAGCCTTTCTATCCTCGCTTAATCTAATGACCTTTGTTCCATTGCTCTTTCTAGTGCCCCTTTACCTTTGTACTTGAATACAGCACGAGCGTAATCCACAGCAGCTTCTTCTTCACTCTTATAATAAACCAATATATCGTGCCGCTCCGCAATCGTTATTTGTGCCCTCCATCCATTACCCTGTTTATGGAAAGTTACTCCTGTATACTTTGAAGCTCCTTCTTTTAATGAAGCCGGAACTCTTGGGGAGTAGGTGTGTTGTTTCGGAACATCGCTCAAATCAATAATGAACTGGGTTTGTACCCTCGCTTTGTCTAATGACCTTTGTTCCCTCGCTTCGTCTAGTGCCCCTTGCCCTTTGTACTTGAATACTGCACGTGCGTAATCCACAGCAGCTTCCTCTTCATTCTCATAGCAACCAATCCTACATGTCTTCTTTTCGATCACTATTTGTGCTAGCCACTTATTCTGATTTTTATAGAAAGAAACTCCAGTATACTTTGAAGCTCCTTCCTTAATGCGGCCGGCACTTTTCAGAATAGGCGGCTGTGAAGAGACACCACTCAGATCAACGACGAACGAGTTTTGTAACCTTTGTTCCCTCGCTTTTTCTAGTGCCCCTTGCCCCTTGTACTTGAGTACTGCACGAGCAAAGTCAACTGCAGCTTGTTCCTCATTCTCATAAACTCCAATACGTCTTTTCTTTCCCCCGATATTGATATGCGTCTGCCATTTATTGTTCGTAATATCAAAACTGACCCCTAAATACTTCGATGTACCATCTTTAATTCGTCCTTCTCTCTTTAGAATAGGTGGTTGTGGCGGAACATCTGTCAAATCGACTTCAAACGACTGTTGACACACTCCTCCTTTGTACTTAAATAATGCACGAGCATAATCTACTGCCGCCTCTTCTTCACTTTCATAATAACCAATTATTTGTCTCTTGCTCTCGATCATTATTTGTGCAGCCCATTCATTCCTTTGTTGAAAGAAAGAAACTCCAGTGTATTTTGAAGCTCCTTCTTTCATGTAGCATTTACGTTTGGGAATAGGTGATTGTGGAGGGACATCACTCAAATCGATGGTGAATGCATTCATCTTCATCTTCTGGCGCTTCTTCACATCTTTGCCACCGATGGAATCCCCCAATGGAAGTGCACGTTTCTTTCTTACGTCAGTACAGCAATAATTATTGTCATATGCTGAGTGCATTCGCAAAGTCCCTCATCTGTAGATGCATTGCTGATCTATTGCTGATGCATCCTCTACAACTGCACAGCCGGATCTCCCCCTCAGAATCTTCAGAGTCACTTTCCTCGCCGTCCATTGGCCCTATCTGATGAATATAACAGAGGCCGCCTCTTCTCTCAAAATCCACCACATTAATGCATCCTCTATGGCGACACAACTGAACCAATCCGCCATGATCGCCACACAAGCCCAGTAAGATGCCTTTATTGTGACATTCTAGGAAACTGCAGATGGATTCTTTGGCGCCATGTTGCCAGCAGAGAGGGCTGGGATGTTGTGCTCTTTTAGTGCAGCTGGGATGATTGCATAACTTTACAGACTGCTCCTTCTGCGGCGATTTTTTGTTGATCTGATCGCATGCGGCGGCGTCGTTGATGGATGAATCTGCCGCCAACGATGAAGTTGTGTTACCAGCGGCGGCTGCGGCTTCGGAAGATGTGATGCGAATAACCGTCCGAGTCACCATCGTTGCAGCAAACTAGAAGATCTCTTGGTGCATACTTAGCATCAGCGGAGAATCTACGCTACGGATGCTCTCTGTGATCTCTGAAAGAGATTGTTTTGCAACGCTGCGCTGGATGAAGAAGTGTGTGCTAGTCGCCCCGCCAACTGACGCAACTGCGTCTGCGATTTTTCCACCGATCTGTTAGACCGATTATCGAAATCCAACCGATATCGATATTCGTACCATTAAGGTTAACCAATATAGAAAGCCCGCCAAGTCTGCCCCCTTTACGATAATTGCTGTGCCGACCACCGCAATTATCGAAGATGAGGGTGTTGTGGCAGTGTCACGGCCATTTCCTATAATTGCGCTTCGCCCCTCCGCCATTATAGATATTTACTAGTGTGTAGGAGATAGGAATTAATACAGAGAAGCCCTCTCGCCAACAACCTTTTCCCAGAGAAGCCCTCTCAAGTAGGGTTCGTATTCGAATGTTCCTTGTCTTCATGCTCTTTTTTGACTACAAATCGAATAAAATAAAGATTGATTGCAATATCACCTAACAGCAGAGTCCGCCAGCATACGGAGGCATAGCCCGTCTAACCTTCCAGTTGGTACATACAAATAACCAGTTATTACACCTTGCAGTTTGATTTGCATAGCTGTTCAGGATAACATCCATGTCTATTTGCTCTGCATTCATGATTATCAGCTGTTCTTTCCTCCTCAAGAATTTGACGCTCTTCTCTTGCGCTGATAAGATAAGAGATCGACAGTCGACACCGTAGAATGAAGTGGGTTGTTGGCACATCATCATCGCTTTTATCACTCTTTCACATCAAAATGGTTGTTGGCGAGAGGGCTTCTCTGTATTAATTCCTATCTCCTACACACTAGTAAATATCTATAATGGCGGAGGGGCGAAGCGCAATTATAGGAGAATGGCCGTGACACTGCCACAAACACCCTCATCTTCGATAATTGCGGTGGTCGGCACAGCAATTATCGTAAAGGGGGCTGACTTGGCGGGCTATCTATATTCGTTATCCTTCGTGGTACGAATATCGATATCCGTTGGATTTCGATAATCGGTCTAACAGATCCAAACAAGACACACAAGATGGTGCTCCCAGCCTACGAGCAATAACGGCGACAAATAATCATATAACAAACCCAAAACATAGTCACTAGACCTATTTTTTACGCTGAATCGAATGGTGCAGTCGGCGGTTCGCTATCTCCAACACCTACAGACGTATTTACTACGATAGCAGCGACAGTGATTTTTCCGCAATCAACGGCACATCATAGTTTGGGCATCATGCCGGAGGGGTAATGATCAATATATAACGCTGACATGATAACGCCGTATCCGCATGGGTATAAGGCGTCGATTAATCGCCGGCGATAGTGACAGAAATGAGTATTACATCGGCATCGAGTGAGATATAAGAAGGCATGAAATCTGTCAAAATCGTAAGGCTTGCACTATGTCACATGCTTTGCAACAGTGAATTATCATAATATACACCCACAATATGGTCTCCACACCTGTTTTAATGCTTTCAGACGTATCCACCGTCGGTAGTTTTTGGCGTATTGTAGTTTTGTTCCATATTCTACACATCTTGCCACACATCTTCTGATATGGCTTACTTATATAAAGGTGTTGGTAGGGTGACATGCTCTGATACTGTTGATAGGGACGAATAGAGGACCACCATTGGCTATCATAGATGCTCATATTTTGGCAGATGTTGTACCTCCTTCGTTTGCTTCATGTCGATAATGCCCATTCACACTGCTGCTATCGACCATATGTAACATACCATTCCGAGAATTGGGTATCATAGGTGTGTTCTACAACATTGACTATTGCCTTTCCTACTCAACACCCATATCATGTTCCATCTTAGATCATAGATTGCATGAAACTGCAGCAGCTGATGATGTGGTGGTGGTAGATATCTTCTCTAGGCGTTTGTTATCATGTACCACCATGGTACCACTAACCGCACCATTAATTGATTCAGTGAAGGTGGTGTTTTAGAGCTTGCCGTGGGTTTGTCATGTTGTTATTCATTGCTGTAATGTAGGTATGGGCCATGGGGCATGATGTCTAGACTGCACAGATCTCAACATCTTATTCTATTTCGTTCCATGACGCTATCACACTCATCTCAGTCGCTACTTCCGGACATTATCTGACTCACCATACCTATGCAGAAGTGAGGTAATCATGTGAGCGTGATATATTGATCATTACCACTCCTTCTCGACGCCCATATCATGTTGTGTCGACGGAAGGCAAAAGATCGCTGCCGCTGATATACAGCCGAATACGTTACTACATGATGGATACGAGAAGCCGCCGATAGCACCATTGGGTTCTACGTGAAAAATTGGTCTAGGCAACATGTTGTTGGTTTGTTTTGACACCATTTGCTGGAAATATATGGATCGGTCCGATACACAAGTTTGTGATGTGTCGTCTTCTTTTTTTTTGCTTCAAAAAAATTTGCGTCAGTTAGTTTCGGAGCGTCAGTATGTAGTGTGGGAAAGGGCTGATGGCGCAATTTTCTGCCTCGAGTACTGTTCGGTAAGGTACTCAATCACTTCCAAGAATGCAACCATCACAACACAACCATGGGAACCACACAACCCAATGCCGTTGCCGTGCCAGTCGTTGCCACCACAACAGAGTTACTGCGGTTGAACTGTAAGGAGGAATAATGATGGCGGAGGCGCATGAGGATGATGAGATTTTTGTCTACACGGGCGGCGATCAAGTGGTGCCCCGAAATGTCAGACGTGTCCGAATTGATAAATCCATAACAATAATTCCTGAGCGAGCGTTTTATGGTCGCAGACGTCTAATTTATGTGGAATTTCACGATGGGGTCGAAAGAATTGAGAAGCGGGCGTTCAATGACTGCTACTCATTGATAGGTCCAATTAAATTACTGGGCGCCAGGCTCATCGAATACGGGGCATTCTGCAATTGTCGTGGCCTGACAGAAGTAGAATTTGGCAGCCAGCTGGAAACAATCGGGAGGCGAGCATTTGATTATTGCACTTCATTGAGAAACGTCACGATGCCCTCCGCTAGAATCATTGAGGGTTGGGCATTCGCTAATTGTCAGCAGCTGACGGATTTGGAAACTACCCGAAGGATTGGATGCAATGGGAGAATATGCATTCAATTGCTGCTACCGTGTGAGACGCATCGCCATGCCATTGGAGTGTATGATTGGCGACGATACATTCAACTGCCCAGATCTAACAACAGTGGATCTAGTCGGGGGGGTTCACCGTACTGTTGCCTCTCTGCATCTAGAGAGCTGGAGAAATGAGATGAAGGGAGAAATGAACCGCATCAATCAAGCTCTACCCAACACTTTTGGACGAGAGAAGACTGCAAATATACAGCAATGGACGAGAGCGGTCATCTCACGACTCGATCACTACAAAGATAAACACAGATCATTATTGAAGGAAGCCACAACACTGCTGGAACTCGCTTTATGGAAGGCCAAGATTGAAGAGAAGGAGGAGGGCTCTCTAGGGGATGTGATGGCAAAGAGAGCAAAGATCGATGTTCAGAGTAAAAGGAGTGAGCGCCCGCATCACCTCTGGTGCCAACATTGTCATCAAGAATGTCCTCCCCTTTTTGGAGTTGAATTAAGGTGACGGCATGTAGGTTGGAGGGATGGAGGGGGAGACGTGGCTAATGATGTGCACTACAGCTACAGGTTTTGTAATGATCAATTCTCATTGTCCGTACCCAAAACAAGCCCTTTAATAGTCTTTACACACCAATTAATTCCCTTCAGCTTCGGCTACACTCTCTTCTTAGTTATCGATTGTTACTTATTGATCGTACAGTAATATCGAGCGATCTGTACTTGTAGTACCAAACATCCACATCCCCACATTCATCCCAACGCACTGCATGCTCTTGCCTCCCACTCCCACTGTAATTAGTCTTGGTCACTTCACTACGTCTCAACGGCTGATGCAGTCTGATCGATCCCCAAATGTTGCCCGGCACTTTTGAGGATAGTAATTGTGGCAGAACATCATCTGGCCGATCAAAGATGAACGAATTGTGTTTCCTCGCTTTGTCTATTTCTTGTGCCCCTTGACACAAGTACTTGAATACTGCACGAGCGTAGTCAACTACCGCTTCCTCCTCATTCCTCATAATAACCTAGCCTATAGTTTGCTGCTTTCCCTCGATCTTGATTTGCGCCTTCTACTTATTTACCAGTTCATAGTAGGAGACTCCAACATACTGAGATGATCCTTCTTTGATGCGACCGGCACTTTCGGGGATAGGTAGCTGTGGTGGAACATCACTCAAATCAATCTGCTTGCGCTTCTGAGGAACGGCGAGATTATTTTGGGGATGGACGATTGTGGAGGAACGTCACTCAAATTGAGGACAAGCGGCTGTTGCTGCTGTTGATGCGCTCTCCCTTTAGCTCCGCTATTACCATATTTGAATACTTTGTACTTGAATACTGCACGAGCGTAGTCAACTGCGGCTTCTTCTTCATCATCATAAGAACCAATGAATCGCGACTTTCCTTTCACAGTGATTTCTGCCTTCCACTTCTTCTTTTGTTTATTGAAAGAAACTCCTGTATATTTTGAAGCTCCTTCTTTGATGCGGCCGGCACTTTTTGGGATAGGTAGTTGTGGAGAGATATCACTCAAATCAATGATAAACTCCATCGCTTTGTCTAATGCCCCTTGACCTTTGTACTTGAATACAGCACGAGCGTAATCCACAGCTGCTTCCTCTTCATTCTCATAAAAACCAATACATCGCTTCTTTCCCTCGATCTGGATTTGTGCCTGCCATTTATTCATCTGTTTGTGGAATGATACTCCTGTATATTTTGAAGCTCCTTCCTTAATGCGGCCGGCACTTTTAGGAATAGGTGGTTGCGGCAGAACATCGTTCAAATCGACGAGAAGCAACTGTTGATGTGCCCCTCGCCCCTTGTTGTACTTGAATACTGCACGAGCGTAATCCACAGCCGCTTCCTCCTCATCCTCATAATAACCAATTATTCGTTTCGTTCCGTCAATCCTTATTTGTGCAGCCCATTTCTTTGTCTCTTTACGGAAATAGATACCAGCGTATTTTGAAGCCCCCTCTTTCATTCGGCCGGCACGTTTGGGGATAGGAGACTTTGGTGGAACATCTGCTAGATCAACGAACGAGTTTTGTTTCCTTGCTTTCTCTAATGCCCCCTGACCGTTTGTACTTGAATAATGCACGAGCATAGTCAGCTGCAGCTTCTTCTTCACTCTCATAATAACCAATACAACATGGCTTCTTTTCGATCATTATTATTTGTGCTAGCCACTTATTCGACTGTTTGTGGAAAGTAACTCCAGTATACTTTGAAGCCCCATCTTTAATGCGGCCTCTTTTAGGGATTGGGGGCTGTGAGGGAACATCACTCAATTCAATTATCTTTCGCTTTAGAGGAACGGCGAGATAATTCTTCCCCTCTTCACTCAACTTATTATTATTATTTCCATCAGTTGAAGTTAAAGTTGAAGTTGAATGCATTTCACTTTCATCTTCAGTGACTGCGTTGCTCTGGCTGTCTCTTAAATTGATTGAATCAACAGCCGCAGCCGCTGGCAGCAGGGGGCGTTGAAGATTTGACGATACGTCGACGTACGTATGAGTATCCGTGTCACCATTTTATTATCTCTCACACAATGAAGGGGAAGGAAGGGGAGCGACGTACTTTGTCATGGGCAAAAATCAAAAGAAAGGATCTGTTGGTAAGACTGGATTAGTGTGTCTATGAATGTACATAGGAATTAGTACATTTAGGTGGCTGGGTCTCATGTGACAAGGACTTCTCGCTTTTCCACTTTCTCATGCAACAGAAACACCACACACATAGAGCACTCTTTGTTGTATTTTTCGGTAATGAAGCTGTAACTTTTTGCCTTGCTCGCGTGTAAGTCCAATCTTACTGTCAACTGAACTTAAGTTCTGAAACTCCCTTCCACTCTTTTGAGTAGGTCGTCGAATCGCTGTATCATGATATTTCGATTTCGTGCTCTGTCAAGATCAAACTTGGCAAACTATGCAGTTGGAAAGGACGTAAAATCAGGCTCAGACAGCAGCAGTGTGTATTAGGCGTGGGGGCAAAGAAGAAACGATAGGATGCAGTAATAGTAATGGTGCCATCAACGGAGGAGTGTATTGCAGGCATGGGCATGGGGCAAGGTTCAAGCGCTGCCGCAGCGAAGGATGCACAAAAACTTAGCCAAGTGTGGTGGAGTGTGCATTAGCATTAGACATGGGGCAAAGGTCAAGCGTTGCAGCAGCGAAGGATGTACGAGTGTAGCTAGAGGAAGGGAGGAGTGTGCCGAAGACACAGATCAGATGATTCAGCAATCAAGGGTGTACTAATCAAGTCGTTGTCCTCCAGCATTGAATACATACCTCAACTCCCGCAAGGAACTCAGGGTCAGGGACTGATATACAATGCTGGAGGACAAGAACCTCCAGCTTGAATTGCGATCTGGGAAATAGTAATTACCCCACACTAACCTGCTGCCTTGGGGGAGGAATGATCTTTTGGGACAGGGCTCTTCGGAAAGTAGTAAGTTCAATCACTCCCATCGCTTCGTTCGGCCTCGATGTGGAAAGAAAGTTGCCTCAGGGGTTAATGACGGGTTAATCGGTTCCTTTTTGGCACAATGACCATGCGATGACTCGTCACCTTCACTGTCGATAAAGCAAAGGCGGTGTGCGTGGACTTGGAGCAGTTCACAGCTGCTTACAAACACTGCATTCAGTTTGGATCTGATGTTTAGTATTTAGTGGGAGCCAGTCTTTCTTCCACCCACCCACCGAAAAAGAGAGCAAGGTATGTCGAGCAACCAAACCAAATCCAAGGCGGGTGTTTGGGAGGGCGAGGATGCTAATTTACAAATCCAGCAAGACTGCAAAACTCAGGGCGGCTGCTGCTGCTGCCGAGGAGGAACAGATGCATGCTTCAGCGGGCCGACGAACTTCAAAGGAGAGCACGGTAAGTTGTGAATCATCAACAAGGAAGAGGAAGCCATCTTCAACAGAAGTGAAGGGCGAAGCACAAAAAAAAGTTGGCAGAGATGGAAAGCGCAGAAAGATTTGCACTGCGGAAGGATGCACAAACATAATGATCAACGGAGGAGTGTGCAAGAGGCATGGAGCCAAGCCTAAGCTACGCAGCAGTGAAGGATGCACAAATAAAGTCGTAAATGGAGGTGTGTGCATTAGGCATGGGGCAAAGGTCAAAGTATGCAGCAGCGATGGATGCACAAATTACGCTTTGGGAGGAGGAGTAGTGTGCATTAGGCATGGGGCAAGGAAGAAACGATGCAGCAGTGATGGATGCACACCAAGCTAAACGAAGAGGATTGTGTAGAAGGCACGGGGCATATCGCAATACGCAAGATGAATCCACTGCATTTGGATCAGAATACAAGGAGACTAATGCAAACTAATATCCGACCAATCAGCGTTCTCTAGAGCTGCCGTCAGAGGAATAGAAGGAAGAACAGGAGAGGATGTACACCTAAAGCCGTAAACAGTGGAGTGTGCATCAAGCACGGAGTGAGACGCAAGGCGAAGGAGCTGTCAAGAGTCAAGATGATACAATACCGATGATGCGGTGGTGATGGATTGTTGATTGTTGTGTGATGCTATTGGCCGAAGCCAGTTGGTGGATCTTACTGCGGTTAAAGGAAGTGTCTTCAGCGAAGCGTTGGGATGCGCCTGTAACTATTGTCATGTTCTTCGCTGCATTAAGATGGTCGCTGTTCGTCTGATAGCTTAGTGACTTTGCCGTATTTAGCAGTTATTGGGCCGAAGCCAGTTGATGGATCTTACTGCGTTAAAGGAAGTGTCGTCAGCGAAGCGTTGGATGCGCCCGTAGCTATTGTCATGTCCTTCGCTGCATTAAGATGGTCGCTTTTTGAGATCTTAGGCTTAGGTGCAACTGATTGTCATGTTGTTCTGAAAGATTGTCGCTAAGTGTCTTTTCTTTGCGAGGCCCTTGGCCGAAGCACCGTTTATATTGTTGATTGTCGAGTTGAGTTAATACCACTAATCGATAGAGGTTGAAGAGAGCTTTCTAATGGTTGTCATATCGTATATTGGTCAATTTTGACCTCTACTTGAAATTTCAATTCTGGTTGTGGCTGTCATTTTGAAGTTGCAGGTCCTTTCTAAGCACATGTTTGACTGCGTCGATTAGCAAAAGGTCATCCAATGAGGCTGATTACAAGCCTCATCGATAGAGCTTGACGAGAGCTTGTCAAAATGCCACTCATCGCCGTCATTGGACCACTCTAGAAGGCAAGATATCAGCAGATACGGCACATAGTGCATGAGAATCAGCTGCTGCGACAGCATCAGTACCGCATTATTGAGACGCCTGTCTCATCGATTATAAAAAATAAAATTAACAAAACCATGTCGCAAAGAAGCGGCCCTACATCATAATATCGTATCTAATCAATACACATAACGACAACGACAATGACTACGATAGACAACGAACAGGCCCCACCGTCATCCGCCGAAGAGGCCGCCGCCTTACTCGGCGCTGCAATTTCGTTCGATGCCACGAGCTACAATGTCAACAGCAGCAATAATTCATCATCATCGTCGGCCCCTTCCTCGCCCACTTCCGCCGCCAATACCAATCCACCGCAGGGCATGCACTCCATCTTCACCGTACAGACCCCCGTGCCCAATCAAATCTTATTCATCCGCCTCATCAATCTTCGTGCCTGGCTCCGCTGGCATGCAGGAATCGACAGCGAATTGGGCATTAGTTTTCCGCCGCACATCCAGCCGCCGCCGCCGAAAACAGAACAGCCGCCATTTCAGGCAGCACGAAGCATTCTCGCTGTATTGCAGAAATTACTGGAGATATCTTCGGCGCTTGCTGCTGAGGGTGGTTTTGGTGCTCATGGCGATGATAATAGTATGACGATTGCGGCGGCCATGTCACCGAAATTAGGTGTCGGTAAAAAGTCATTCTCAACTTCCGCCAGCAAGCAGCAATCTAGTGGTGGTAATAATAATAACCAACAGCAGCACAAACCGCTACCACCATTACTGTCGACACCACTCCGCCACGCATGGGTCGAATGCACAGCCCTCTGCCTCTCACTAGGATCCAACCTACCCGGAAATCTCCGCACCGACGCTCACTCGCTAATCACCAAAATGATGGAAATCTCCAATTGGAATCCACGCTCCAAAATGGCCTCGGGTGGTGTTCGCCTATCCGCACTCATGGTACTTGGCAAAATATGTGTTTTGGACGATCATCATGATGGTTTCGACTTGGCCAAGCGTGTGTCTCCCTATGCCTATGAGATATTAACGTGTTGTCATAAGGGATTGTTGAGTGGGGGAGCTGGTGAGCCGGGACATCGTGTGGAATGTGTGAGTACTGCTTGGAAGTTGGCGGTGGCTTGTCGTCGATCTCATGATGCCAATCGATTGATGCATGGTGGCAATAATAATGCTGATGGTGGTAATGATCAATCTTTATCGTTTCTTGCCACGGGCGCAATGGAAGATCGAGCAGTGATGGAAGCAATCAAATTTATCAAGAGGGCCACAGCGGATAAATATCCAGAAGTACGAATGGGTGCAGCGGTATTTGCAGGGATGATGGCACCAATGTTGATTCGTAATATTCGAAATACTGCCAATATGAGGGGAGGCAGAGATGGAGCAAGTGGTGGTGGTGGTGGTGAAGGGGGAGCAGCAGCATCTGCACCACTCGTTTGGTTGGAGGATGTGACACAGGTGGCCATGCGGAATATTGATGATGAATCGGCAGGTGTGGCCACTGCATGGGCTACTTGTCTCGCTAGGTGTCTTTGTGCCTCCTCTGAGTATGGTCAGGGCATTCGGGCGGCACAATCGGAGGATCAGGCGTCAAGACGTAGTGCGGATGTGGATCACGAGGCCGTAATGACGTCGAATAATAACAACAATCTTGATCTTGCTTCCAAATTCAAGGCATTGCGTGGGGCAACTGCAACGGCTGCAACGATGGCATCATTCTCTGTTCCATCTGCCATTGCCTTTTTGGTGACACAATTTGTGAAGTGTGGAGGGGAGGCAACATCTAATAAATGTGGGGGGACTTATTCCATTGGTGGACGAGCAAGTCGTATCGGATATGCAGATGCACTTACGGAATATCTGCGGTTGCAATCGTCTCGGGGTGAGTTTCAATTGGTCGAGGCATTAAATCCCGTCATTGAAATGGTGGGTGCCTCCTTTGAAAAACAAGTACAGCAGGGGGAAAGAGCATCTGGGGGAGGTCGGGATGATGCTGCAGATTTTTACGCACCATCTTCTCCTCGTTCGTCTCCCGAGAAGAGGCCCCCTCCTTCGATTTCCACTGCCTTTTTGTCAGCGAGGGCATCAAAGACTGGATCATCGGCAGATTCGAGTATTGGAAGGTTGTTGGCGTCAAATGTTGTACGGAAGGGAATCACTGAAAATGTGTCGGAATCGATTCAGTTGACAATATTGCGTGATCTTGCAACAATGTGTCGTTCTTCAGTTGGTCATACCACGCCTGACGGCGGTACAGATGCGAGGAGGTCTTTGGGCGATGATAAGGGAAAGAGCATGAATCGTCATCAGTTGCAGGTGGCCCTTATTGAAATATCTCACATTGTAGTCGCCGTCGGGGAGGCTGGTGCATCATCACTTGAGGATTTACACCCAATTCTACAAGATTGCTTATCTCATCCTGATCATGGTGTCCGCCATGAGGCTGCTGCTGTTTATGCAGCCATTGCACAAGCCTTTCCATCGGAGGGACGGAAGTTTGCCATTGAAAGTTTGAGTGGATTCAGCGCCAATTTGGATGCAATTAGTAGCCTATCATTCAAAATTGCATCTACTCCTACGCCTGCACCACGAAAGCGTTTTGGTCGGCCTCGGACAAATACCAATGAGAATAGTAGTATCATTCCTCCGGCGGATGAATTGTTGCGTCACCAGGCTACGCTCCATGGAAATGCACTTGCTGTGTCGATGCTCATGCACGAGTTTCCACATTGTCATGGAGGAGTTGCGACTGCTATTGTGAGCAAAACATTTGAGGTTGCAGCGAAGTTGCTCCATTGTCAGTTTGATGAAAAATTAACCAGTGTCAATCCCACCGCTGCATGCACATGTGTCCGGGCGGGATACTGTCTCTTGTCGGGCGCCTTGACGATGGGAATAGACGCTATCATTCCGCATGTGTCAACGATATTTTCATGTTGGCAGGGCTCAAGCATGGCTGTGCTTCCCGGTGTGTCAAAGTTATCCTCGTCACATGATTTGATGTGCGTGGAAGCGATGCTGTCGTCGGTCGTATGCTTCTTGAAATTCTGCCCCACCTTGCTCCTTGCAGTACCTGACGCACTGACACGTTTGACTGCCATCCTGGAGAAAATCTTCCCCCTTATTTCGAGTGGTGGAAAATTCGAGAGTGAGAAGAATACGGCCGTGGGTAAATCGAGGCTGTCAAGTGCTAGAGCTTCAGTCATGGAGGCGTATTCTTGGTTGCCCCCTGGTTCATTCCCAATGAGCGCGGATAGAATATTTTCGTTTGCAGTGTCTCAGATCCAAGAGTTGACTGAAAATGATGTGTTGTGTTCAATACTCGACGCACTTGTCAGTAAAGAAGATAAGTTGATCGATGCTCACTCGTTCGAGAGGGCTGTCAGTCCGGGTCAAATCGGTGGATCTGTTGCTTTGGATAACAACATCTCCCTCCGCTCATCCGATGTAGTTCATCATAATGAAAGAGAAGCTATTTTGCATCTCCTGGCCTGGAGGAAGAAATTACGAACACGAATGCAAGGTGATGACTGCTGTACGAGTCCAATTCTTGGAGCTTATTTGCGCGATGGGAATGATAAATGCAGCCCAACGCCTCTCCACGAAGTTGGGAGGTGGCGTGAGCCATTGGATCCGATTGGAACATCCAAAGTAAGACTCTTGGACTGTTGTATTCATGTATTCGCTGCCACATTTGGTCTTCAAGACGGCCAAACACAGGCCGAAGCTTTGCAAATGCTCGAGTTCATGTACAATGCGGCACAACCAGAAAAGACGACGAATAGGTTCAATGTCAGTTCATCACTCATCGCCGAAAGCCAGGGCAAATTGAAGTCTCCTGAAGAAGATGTGCCTTCAACGAATCTGACCGCGGCTGTTCTAGCTTGTCTACAAGCTCTTCCCCTGTATGAAGCTACCCACGATACACTAATTGGAGTAGGACCTCCTTGGATGGTTCGTGCAACGGACCTCCTGCTTCGCCTTCTTCCTACCCCATCTGATATCATACGACGCGGGGCCGCAGAGGGCCTTGCTCTCCTTGCAACTCTCGGTGTCAGTGAGGATGCAAACACATTGCAAAGCACCATCCTCCATTCACTCGATGAGGTGATGACGGGAAGTATCCCGGGTAATTCCAAAATGCAAGAGACTGAGATTCTTTCCTATGCCAGAGCAGGATCACTCTTAACTTTGGCATGTATTCAAAGGGCAGCAATGCGCATGACACGAACTGAAAACGAACGTGCCGAATCGAGGTCGGTTGTTTCGTCGCCAAGGTCTAGGGCGAGAGAAAACAATAGCCCTCCTGTCATGATCATGATGACAAGGCTGCTGCCATCTCTTGCTACCCAAAACTTCGACGGCGACTCCCTTCTATCGAGAGCATATGCATTGCATTCGTTTGGTATTTTGATCTCGAATTCATTATCTAAGGGAGAGCTCTCAAGCAGCCAACTTCAAATTGCATGGAAAGCCGTGGAGGCTGTTGAAACTAGCTTCCTTAGCGCATGGAGTGCGGTTACTTCTGATATTAGCAAAGGAAGAGAGCGTGAGAAGTTTGCTGCTGAGCCGACAAGTAAGTTGGGTGCCTCTGGCTGTCTCTGATTAATTTTGTTCATCTATTGCTCACCAATTTTTTGCAACAATTCTTATTCACCACGTTTAGTCCTTGGTGTCATCCTTCGAGTGATGACTACTCTCCTTCCCTGGCTCGAGTCGTTACAGAACTTGGACAAATGGATTGCGAGTCGTTTCGCATGCTATGCTTCAACGATTTTGGAGCATTGCAGTCATCCTGTCGTTTGCTTCGAAGGATCTGTGTTCTTTGAGCGATTGAGTGAACACAGAGGTCTAATTGAGCCAAGCTGCTGCTGTGTTGTTAACACAGATAATGCTGCCACCGTGGCGATGCCATTCTTACTCTTTGCACTCAAGACTCCTATTGCCAAAGTGATAGCGGATGAAGATGTTGATTTCAGTGGCTGTCACGGCCCCATTGACGTCCAACGCTCAGCTGTGATGTGTTTGAAAGGAGTCTTTACGTCGGAAAAGAATTTGAATGATTTGACATTTGACGCAGGAAAGACTGTTCTTGAATTCCTCCACGACAGATGCGGTCGCCGCCGTTTTGAGCATTTCAGTGAGTTCAGGTCGTTGTCACTGCCTCGTTCAGTGGTGAATGACTTCGAGGATTGTCAGTTGATCGAGGCAGAGACGATAGCCTTGGTTCAGATGATTTTGGCAGTTCAGTTGAGAGGCGAAGATTTGGACGAAAAGACTTATCGTTGCCTCCAGTGGTTGCTCTGGTCCGTATCTTTAATTTCGGGAGATTCGCTGAAATCTGGACAGGATGAGCCAGAGATTGAAATGTCTATTGCGGGGCTTATTGAACGATCAAGTTTCATTGCACGCTCCAGTGCTTCACCAATTGTAAAAGTGTCAAATCCACCTCGATGGCAGCTGAAATGCGTTGCTGCCAATATCGCATCGTTGACTATGGCTTCTCTGTTGGAAATGAAGGAGAATCCTTCCATTTTCAACTACCAATCTGCACGGGCGCGATGCACGGAGATGCTTCAGAAGGAAGGCAACGAAGTTTACGGTGTTAGCCTCCATTCCTTCCCAGTTTTGCATCTCGAAGAGCTTGTAACAACAGCCTGTATTGCATCCGCAGCGACATCGAATAATTCAGAGTTGCCATCAGTGCAGGTTTCTGGCTTGCGGTTTCTAATTACCGTTCTGAAAGCATTCGGGGAGGAATTAGATGCTTCAACAAATGATGGTACATCTGTTCTCGAACAATATTCTTCTCAGATAATATCAGCTGTGCGGCATGCATTGAACGCGGAGAGTTTGTTGGAAGAGTCTGTTGCTACTTCGGGTTTCCATCGACTTTTTGCAGCAGGTTGTGATGCATTGTTTGTTATGATAAATGGAGGGTTTGTTTCAGAACCAGTCGTGATTAGACGGCTTTTGCAGCCACTTCTGTTGACATCGGAAGACGTTCCATTTACTGCGTTCGGTGGCAAAGACGAGAAACTGCTGATGAAGTCCAATCATGTTACTGATGATTCTCGTTCTTTCCCTTTGTTCCGGCTTTCCAAGTTGTGCTTTGCTGCTCGAGTCTCGATGATGATTGAAGTGGGAGACATGAATCAATCTGCAGTTTCGGTAATCAATGGCGAACTTGAAAAGGAAGTGGTTGGTAGAGCGGTTCACAGTGCCGCCGCTGCAATGGATGGTTTCTTGCTAAGTAAAGCACACAAAAAGCAATCTGGAGGCGAGCTTCCTTCTACTGGCTTGACATTCGCGAACCTTTCCGATGTGGATGAATTGATTGTGGATGAATTGGTGGAAAATTGGCCCGTGCTCGCTACTAGTTCAGTCGTATCATTAGTAAAAGCGATCAATGATGCTTCTGAGGAAAGAAGCGCGCAAAGAGAGACTATGGAGTTGTGGCTTTCAAAACTGCTGCCCATTATTTTGATTGGACTTCGTGAGGCCTTGTCTGAGTTCAAACCCGGCCAGAGCAAATCGTCAGCTTCAGAAGCAGCTGCTCTATTCATTTGTGCTTTGCGCCTGTTGGTCGGAAATAACACTTCCATGGAACTCTGCTCAGATGAACTTGGTAATATCATTTCAATGGTGACAGATTCCGTTCTCTTCCAACTTTTAGGGTTGTCTGATTCTGATAGCGGAACTCATCCGTTAATACTCCCTCAGTCTGTGTTTGAAGATTGTACCATTCTCATGCAGCAGGCGTGTGGATTTATCGAGGATCTCTGCAACAATCATTCCGACACTGCTGTCACGGATTTGGCCTTGCTTTCTCATTCGGTGATGAAGCCATTGGTAGCGCTGCAAGAGAAGCAGATCAAGCTCCACACCAACTACTCTATCATATTGTCATCGTGTATTCGTTCAAGTGTCATCTTACTTCGCTGTCAAAGGGAAGGAGATCGAATGCAATTGGAGAAGGCCTTGGTTCAGCTATCCTTGTCAACTCTAAAAGACATGTCTGATCATCCTAGTGAACTGAGCAAGGAGTTGAAGGAGCCGTGCTTGTCACTGCTAAGATCCTGTTCGAGCGATACTTCTCTCCAAGCTGGAGAATGGGGAGAAATTTCAACCTACTCTGTGTCGAATGAATTGTGGGATGCTTGGGCTATTGTCTGCGCTTCTCTTGCTCCCGGTATTGGAATAAAGAGCAGCATATATGCCATGAAAGGAGCCCTGGGAGACATTGCCAACACATCTCGCCACGCTGGGGCAATAGTTGCATTGCACGTAGCATTGCATTCTGCCGGCACAGAAGACCCCTCATTGGTTTGTTTCGTTTTGCATCATGTTGGGTTTGAAGTACTACAATTGTTGAGGGCTTACAGCTTGAGGCTTGCACCGGCTCTTGAAGGCTTCGATGAAAATCGCGTCAATGTGTGTGCTGAGGCGGTCAAAGTGAATATGATAGCATTCCAATATCTCAGCACTACTCCGGGAGAAGAAGGCACCTCTGCGTCTTTCCTCTTGGCTCTGTTTCAAGTTCTTGTAGAAAGTGTCTCCTTCAATGGATTACCTGGCAACTTGTTGGATACGAGGAATACCGGCGCCGATGAAAATATCGGCAGAATGTGTGCACAGGTATTCGTCCATGTTGTCCGGTCGAACCCTCTGGTATTCAAATCAACCATTTCAGCCATGGCTGCAGAAAGTAGGACCATCTTAGAAAATGCAGTACGAGCCGATATGAGTGGATATGCTGCTCCAAAGAGAGAGAAGAAGAAGCTCAGTCTGAAGGGTTTCCGCTAGATGAGAGTTGGGAGCGTACCGTAAGTGCTTTCTGTCACGTTATCAAATAGAGTGATAATATTATAATATTAGAATCACAATAATACAGCAGATACTGCTTATTGGCACATTGATTTGAAAAAACAGCAGTGACTGATGAAAAAATCCGCAGGATAGCATAGGATTTGCTTCGGCGGGCTGCACAGAAATGATGAGTGAGAACAGTATTTACTGCTATGTGATAATTAAATATGTTATCATGACGGGAGCGTGGCCATCAACCTCCTTTTCCACATCTACACGAGCTCATAAGCATCGAACAAATTCCGATAGAATAGATTGTTCAGCAGAGACAATCATAGTGATTGCATCAAAGCTGCGGTATCTGTTATCTAGTTTCTGTGCCGGTCGACTCCTACAGCGGTGGCTGCCCGAAAAAGCCTACTACTTCGAATCTACGACTTGATGTTGCTGACAGCTGCTTCGATGCTTAGCCATATAAGAAGACGTCAAAAGCAGTAGCAATCGCATGCCTCGTTCTCGGCAATGTGATGTCGATAGATATTAAGAAGCAAGAATGTGCTGGACAGAGCATGCTCCTTCACGATGCAATCTTGTGGACGTGACAGCGGATGTTTGCTTCAGTAGGAGGTGATGCTTGATACCAAGAAACGAGCACGGAGACGAAGGACACTCGACCAAGACTGGTAGAAATGTTGCCATGATGAGAGAGAAATCGTTGTATTACCAAGCACTGCATTAGAGAGAGTGAAAGAAGCAAATGATTTGTTTAGAGACATTTGAATGGAGGTAAATAAAGCAGCAGACAAGACAAAACAGTTTGCTCCCGAAGAAGAAGACAGCCAATATTGAATTTTGTTGTGGTTGGGGGACGTCAAAATTCGGTTATGAACGATCGAGTGACGATTTACTGACAGAGTTCGTATGGTCTAGGACCATTCGACTAAGGAGGATTGATCAAGTTACTCGGCAGGATGAAGATAGCGGGTCCTCCTAACTCGCCTCCCGCGAGATCACTGGATCGCCCAAGACCAGCCCCACCTCTCAGCTTTTCCACCCGATCAATCCTCCACCTGTACGGAAATCAGTGTCGATACAGTCAAAGTAGAAATAGCTCTGGAACCCCAAACCAGAGGGCGCCCGAAGGCATTAACTATAACTAAACCACAGCGCAAGACAGTCTCGACTGTACTTCTCCTCCAAGTTGCCTCCATCTCCATCGGAACAGGACAGGGGATCATGAATCATGTAACTCACCATTCAGTCATCGGCTGCAGTCGTTAGCGGCGGAGCCTGCTTCACGAAGGAGGAAGTCAAGCGGCTAGGTGCGGCGGCAATGTGCGCGGGTGAAT
Organism: Skeletonema costatum; assembly: GCA_018806925.1. Taxonomy (NCBI): domain Eukaryota; phylum Bacillariophyta; class Thalassiosirophyceae; order Thalassiosirales; family Thalassiosiraceae; genus Skeletonema; species Skeletonema costatum. The sequence continues at coordinate 18,176 of JAHBBA010000843.1, read as the reverse complement.
ACTGTTGAAGGCGGCGGTAGGATAGCGGCCGCCGGCAGAGTTGAGCCAGCGACATGGTTGTTTGCTAGCTGATGATGTGTAAACTTTCCCTCTGGAAAATTAATGAGCTCCTCCAGCAGCGGCAAGTGGCCCTCAACGACTTTTTGACACCATGATTGAATCAATGGCTGCGAGAGCTTCCGTGATGCTGTCTGTCGGCATGATTGAATGAATGGCTTCGAGAGAGCTGGTAGGTGTTGCGGTGGAGGGATCGGCGGCCGCCATGATTGCTTTTTTTGAAGAGGAAAAAAGTTGTTGACGGATCGATTTGGCCTGAACACCAAAAATCGCCAACTTCAATTTCTTCAAAACTTCAACATCATCCACATCACAAACGCATCAACCAAATCAGCCGCAAGAAGCACAGCGACATCATCGTCCGCAGAGCACATCATCCTCATAGATCATCATTCTCGGCGCTGGACTGGGACACGGCAAGATAATATTTCCTCGGCCATACGCGTCAACAACATAGGAACGTCAGAATTAATACGCTCATTGATCGAAACTTCGTCGATAATAAAAGCATCATGCCATCATCAACCTATGAAGATCAGCAAACAGAATATCCTCACTTCTCTACGCCTACGCCCTCTCGACGCAATGGCAATGCACTTACTGTGTCGTTCGCTCACAATTCCATGGACGTCCAGATCAATGTTCAACGAAACCATCATGCCGGCCATCAAAGCGTTAATAACCTGCTGCTCAGCCAACGATATCATTTGACTGGATGGAGATCTCGTATCTCCGATAGCAGCATGTATACCTTCGCCGCGCACTCCTACTCAAAAAATTGATATACAAACCACCGGGTCATCATCAGTGCAATAAAAAGATATTAGAATACAATATATGTGTATTGTGATCCAACTGATTCGTTAGTGCAGAATATAGTAGACTATGGGCGCTTTGCACGGGGGACACAACTCGTAGTCGGCACTGTAAAAAAAGTAGAGGTATTCTATGCACGTCCCTTGTCAAATTTACCCGGTCGTCGATTGGATCGATTATCGGGAATTGTGGACTTTATTCAGAAGAAGGAGCCTGATGATATCTAATTGAAGCACTCGTTGAAGCAGCAAAGGTTTATCTGAAGGATGTGAAAGTAGTCGATGTAAGTGCTTGTCATCGGCAATTTAGCGCAGATGAGCGTCCTACAAGGGAATCGCTCGAACTGTACCCCCCAAACTTGCCTATACCCCCCTCCAAATCTCAGCCTAGGGTCCAAGTTCTTATACCCCCCTCCCTAATTACTAGAGATTACTAGGAGACGCAGCTGACATTTCGACTTATACCCCCCCCCAGACCCAGCCTAGCCTGAAATTCTTATACCCCCCGGGGGGTATAGTTCGAGCGATTCCCTTGTATTATCGGTAAATCCGCAACTTTTCTTCACACCGGTCACGCTAAGTCTTCCTCTTGAAGCTGCTGTAGTAGTAAGCGATGGCGTCAAGCATACATACAGCGAATATTGTGGAGCGAAAGATCTTCGTCAGGCTCATTGTAAAAAGTTGTACGACCTGGCGATGGCACCTGACCACATGTGATGTGTCTTCATTATAATGCAACCGCAACTCGGGCATGTGTTTGATACTGTTGGATCAATTCGTGAGAGTTGACAGTTAGTACCACAAAAGTGAGTGACATGTTTTGTGACCCAGACGCGGAACATCGGGTTTTCATAGCAAAAGATCCAATAGCTCGCTTGTCGGTGGAGCTACAGGAACGCACGAAAGCACATGAGCAGGCATGGAGGTAAGCTGAGGCATAAAGGAACCTCATGAACATTAATCAAAGAATCATTCAGAAGAGCATGAAGTAATCTCAAGCCGTCATCATCAAATGAAAATCGATCCCACATTGCCATTGCGTGATCTTCAAAGAAGGAGTCTATAACCTCTTGAAGAGATGTAACGTAACTGTAGGAGGCAACGGAGCTGGAGCAAAGGAATGTACTGTGACAGCTGAGCTGTGGAGGAAGTCACGCTAGCGAAGTGAGTATGACAGGAGGGTCCACCACAGTGAATGAGAAGGTGAACTGCACTGCGTTATGACGAGATACTGAAGCAGAGGTGACTTGACATAGATGTCCACAGACGGGGAAGAGGTTGAGGAGCGTCTGAAAAGTAGAGCATTCGAGGAAGAGTAGAGCCACTCATAGGGGAGAGGAGGATGACAAAGATATTCGCAAGAGGACGATACAGTGCAGCAGCAGCAATCGTGGAGAATACCGTGACGAGGGCAGTCCGCCACAGCCCAAAATCCGACGCGGTAGGTCGATAGGATATCGTACCTTCTCCGACTAACTGGATAGATCAATCCTCTCTACAATACCCATAGAAGGAAGGAATATGTAGTGTTTTTGCGACGGTTTGTGTCTCTCATCAAAATTGTTTTCTTTCTGTTTCGTTTTTGTAAGTATGGTTTTGTGAGTAGCACAGTGCCTGTTTCAAAGAAAGGAAAGAGGACAGGAAAGAAGACAAGAGCTAGAATCCCACTTTACAAGAGGGAGCTTCTCGCAGTAGGCACTGCGCGATTGAATATATAGCAGGTATGTACAGATCAAGTTATGGTGTCATTTTGACACCACATAAAAAAAGGACCTGTTTACGGGTAAACAGCGGAGTTTAGGCAGGCCCGAAGAGACCCTTTTTCAGGGACCGCTTGCCCAAGGATGCCGAGTTAGGTGCCTACCTACCATCCCACTAGAGTCTTCTATATAAGTAACTGCTTGCGAAGAGAGACATTAACTTAAACGAGTAATACGAAACGAGCTACACACCACAGTGGCTTGCTTTTGCCTTTTCTCTTTCATTTCCTTGTTCCTGGGGTTGTCAAACGCATTAGCATCAGTCATATTCCGATACACAGTAGAATAAGCAAATCTGTTTCTTCCTCTTTGTTTGGCAATACTTCGCTTGAACTCTGGACTTTGCATCCCACATTTTTGTGACTTCATCGTAATCTCAAACGCTCATCTTGCCATTCCAAGCATTCTTCTCTCCTCGGGCCACTTTCTCTACAATCCGCATGATGGATTCCATTATACCGCATTTTGTTTCCACCCCTTGGAAAAAGCACATGTTTACTGTCCAACTGAGCAAGTGCAGGCAGGGATCCCTGCCGCGCACACTACCCATCTGCCAGCAATGGAATAGTATGACAGGGGCCATCGACTAAAAGGTAAAGTCACGCGGCAAAACATTCAACCTGCCATGATGTTGGCAAACAATGAATTTGCGCTTCTTCACGAGAGCGATAGCGGTCTCGTGTTCTTTCCTCTTTCGCTGCAGTCTCGTTGCTCTGATTCATGAGGTTGCGCTCTTTCCTCTCCTTCCGCTCCATTGGCATCGCCAAACCAGTAATCTTCGTCTACGGCAGCAGCACCGCCAGGAAACACCACATCGGCCCCACTGCGATCACACATCATCGGCAGCACATCACAAGAACTTTTGAGCGCATCTTTTATCTCCTTCAACTCGGTGCTAATATGGACATTGGGCAACTGTTGGGTAGCGGTAGAACATGCATCGGCGATTTCAGTAGTCTTAAATGCAGTGGATGAGAATCCCCTCTTCTCCTACTCTCAAACAAGTATGTCGCTGTTTTTGATGTAATTATGCCAAGCTCCGAGTGCTGATGTGTAAACATATGCGATTGCACTGCGAATACCAGAGATAAAGATCGAGATTCCGATTGAAATACTTTGATAAGAACTTTATCCCCTACTTCCATGTCGGGTGTAATATCTCAAGTGCCATCATGAACTTCTTTCAGATATGCCTCCGCGGAACTCGATCCACTTCATCTGCACTATATTTTATATCCATGTGCTCGCTCCACACACCTTTCGTAACTGAGGGCGTCAACTACGTCTTCAACATTGATAAAACAATTGTGCATTTGATCATCACAATTGGGTGGGATGGCAGTGGCAGCCTCGCATATGTAGGTTTTGAGCTTATAGACTGTTGATTAGATGTTTTGGTTATGTCTCATCTTGCACATCAGCCTGCTCCATTTTGATACGATGTTCCTCCACAAGATGCTCCTCGAAGTATACACAACAAAGCGAACAAATTGGCCCATGTATGTTATGATCCTGAACAATCTTCTCGACTTGTGACGAATTGGCCCTCGCATCAGGAGCAACGACCGGGCTCTTCTTGCTGCTTCTCTTACTTCCCTTAAGCATAATGCGTTAGAGTTGTTGTATGGGATGCAGCTGCTGCTCTGCTACAATATTATGTTTACGGAGAGTGGAGAGGAGCGGAGGTGTAGCCGGGCGCCGGGTTTCGTGATAGGAAAGTAGCAGTCTACGGGCCAGTCAATCTGTGGTGTCGAATTGACACCACAATCAAAAATGTATTATCACACTTCGCGCAGCACGGTAATCTCAACGCAAAATCAAGGTGATCGGCGAGAAATATTATGGCACATTGCACAAAATAGTGTCAAAATGACACCATAAAAGAACACCAGATACTGAATTCCTACGTTTATGACACCAGAAATTTTTGTCAGTACCTCTAATTAATCATGCAGCCTTCGGGTGCCGGTAGGACTCCTACCGGCTACCACTTTTGTCTTACATTCACTGTCTGAAGATAAGTTGTTCGCATGCGTTGAGCCTGTCGGAGTTGACAAGTGCAACAACTTCCCATCATAAGTAGATATACTTCATTAGCACAAATTGCAGAACATTAGCATTCATCATCAAACAGCTAAGATATAAACTGCTGAAGAACTCTTAGCCAAGACATACAATCACAATCATGGCGAACCACTCCTCAAGCTCAAGGACTTCGAGTAGGCCTACAAATAGTTCTTCTTCAGAGTATCGTGGAAGGAGCCGTAGTCGAGGCGGTACTACCCGCAGCCGCAGCTCTTCAAAGGCACGAGGTAGTCGTCCTCCTTCTTCATCTTCGAGAGGGCAGCATGATAAAAGCCGTAGCCGTCCTCCTTCTTCGTCTTCGAGAGGGCAGCATGATAAAAGCCGTAGCCGTCCTCCTTCTTCGTCTTCGAGAGGGCAGCATGATAGAAGCCATAGCCGTCCTCCTTGTTCGTCTTCGAGAGGGCAGCATGATAAAAGCCGTAGCCATCCTTCGTCTTCGAGACGGCAGCATGACAAGAGCCGTCCACGCACACGCAGCAGTGCTACACACGGCATTTCCCAGGTTAGAAGTCGTTCTGCGTCGGGGCCGGGGCGTCTACAGCATGGTAGTGGAAGGAGCCGTTCACAGCATAGAAGTAGGAAGAGCCGTCATCAGCATGAAAGTGGAAGGAGTCGTCAACGAAGTGGAAAGAGCAGCAGCAGCAGCAGCAGCAGCATCAATCATAACACCATTCCACGCAGCGTCAGTACACGAGCGACAGAAGCAAGCAGTAAAAGCGCACGAAGCGTAGTACGAAGCATCGGTAACCGAAGCTTAAGTAGCATCGCTAGCAGCCTTTCAAAACTCTTGAAACCAAAGAAGATCAACAGAACTACAGATCTGTATGACGATGATGAACTAGCGAAAGCTTGGCACCGAGAACGAGCACAAAACAAGCGTCGTGATTGAAGGCAAGAACTCCATCGCCAGACACAACGGAAGAAAGTTCCGACTGCAGTAGAGTGTAGACGACCAGACGAAATCACTTGATGACATTGTAGGATTAGATACTGAGACTGCTTGGAAGTCTATTAGCTGTGAAGAAGACACAGAACAGACTACTAGTACTAGTGAAGAAGAGACAGAAGTGACTACCGAGAGGAAGAAAAAGAACGTTTGCTGCAGAAAACAAGTTTGTTGCTGCTTGTGAAAAGACCTTGCATACGCCCCTACAGGGTTGCCTGGTCTTTGTAGATTGGTGGAATGGGTGTGTGTGAATGAACTGCCCAGAATTAAGTAGCTTAAAAGTAGCTCTATATGTTGCAAACTCTTAGATGCATTCGAAAGCTGCCATGATTAAAAGCTTACATACAACAGCTGCAAGAGCTAAGGGCTAATGTCATTTTCTTGATATTTTTGTACGCCAGTGAGGCGTATGCTCACATCATTTCACTTTCACGCAAGGAGGGGCACGGATGAAGAAAACAATGTGAGCAGTGAGCAGAGCGTCCGATACGGTTCGGACCTGAAGGAAATAACTAGGGTTAGGGCTTATCTTCTTTGCGTCATGGTGGTTTCATGCATGCATTTAATTTTTAGATGCCTATCGATGAGTTAGGCATCTCTTTCATGCGGTACTGTGCTGATGTGTCTGCTTTGTATGTTTTTGAAGAGTCTGTTTTTGAGAAGGATTCAATGAAAGGAAAGAGGACAGGAAAGAAGACGAGAGATTAAAGTTGAATAGCAGGTGAGCGTACAATAATCGCGCAGCCTTTCGGGTGCCGGTAGCAGTAGGAGTCCTACCAGCTACACACTTCTGCTTTACATTCTCTGTCTGAAGATAAAGGTAGAGTTCGCTGCACTAATCTCACATGGATACATGCGTTGAGCAACTCAAAACTGTCTCTAGACACAGTGAACCTTCACATCAACTTAGCATAAATTGCAGAACAATTATGTAGTGTTCATCATTAAACAGCTAAGATATAAACTGCTGAAGAACTCTTAGCCAAGACATACAATCACAATCATGGCGAAGCAATCTTCAAGCTCAAGGACTTCGAGTAGGCCTACAAATAGTTCTTCTTCAGAGTATTGTGGAAGGAGCCGTAGTCGTGGCGGTACTACCCGCAGCCGCAGCTCTTCAACGGCACGAGGTAGCAGTCCTCCTTCTTCATCTTCGAGAGGGCAGCATGATAGAAGCCGTAGCCGTCCTCCTTCTTTGTCTTCGAGACGGCAACAGCAGCATGATAAAAGCCGTAGCCGTCCTTCTTCTTCAAATTCAAGACGACAGCATGATAATGACAGGAGCCGCCCATGCAGCAGTGCTACACACGGCATTTCCAAGGTTAGAAGTCGTTCTTCGTCTTCGTCGGGCATCTGCAGCATGGAAGTGGGACGAGCCGTCATCAGCATGAAAGTGGAAGGAGTCGTCAACGAAGTGGAAAGAGCAGCAGCAGCAATTATAATTATAACAGCAGTCAACGCAGCGTCAGTACACGGACGACAGAAGCAAGCAGTAAAAGCGCACGAAGCGTAGTACGAAGCATCGATAACCGAAGCGGAAGTAGCATCGCTAGCAGCCTTTCAAAACTCTTGAAACCAAAGAAGATCAACAGAAGAACTACAGATCTGTATGACGATGATGAACTAGCGAAAGCTTGGCGCCGAGAAAGAGCACAAAACAAGCGTCGTGAATTGAAGGCAAGAACTCCATCGCCAGACACAACGGCAACGGGAGAAAGTTCTGACTGCAGTAGAGGGAAGACGCCCAGACGAAAACACTTGATTACATTGTAGGATTAGATACTGAGACTGCTACTAGTACTAGTGAAGAAGAGACAGAAGTGACTACTGAGGAAGAAGAAGAAACGTTTGCTGCAGAAAACAAGTTTGTTGCTGCTTGTGAAAAGACCTTGCATACGACCCTACAGGGTTGCCTGGTCTTTGTAGATTGGATGTGTGTGAACGAACTGCCCAGTGTAGAACAGAATTAGCTTAAAATTAGATGCAAACTCTAGATGCATTCGAAAGCTGCAAGATCTAACATCATTTTTCTTGATATTTTTGTACGCCAGTGAGGCGGATGCTCACATCATTTCACCCAAGGAGGGGCACGGATGAAGAAAACAATGTAAGCAGTGAGCAGAGCGTCCGGTCCTGAAGAAATAACACTAGGGCTTCACTAAATTGAGTATTAAAATTGTAGCAACAGGCGAATCGCCCACACTGTAAGTTAGAACCATCAAAATATTCAGGCGAACTAAAGTCGAACCTTCCTATCCTGTCCGTGTTCCTATCATGCTCATGTCCGTATCATGTTCCACAGCTACGCCATTGAAACAAGAGGAACCCTATTTGGTTATCATCGCACAAGCTAAATATGGATATATGGAGGCAGTATCCATCATCATGAGCACCGCAGTAACATTATGGTTGGCCAAGCTCTTGATTCCTTTGATTATTCAGTGCATTCCTATCATTCAATCAACGTGAGAGACACCATATAAAAAAGGACCTGTTTACGGGTAAACAGCGGAGTTTAGGGAGGCCCGAAGAGACCCTTTTTCAGGGACCGCTTGCACAAGGATGCCGAGTTAGGTGCCTACCTACCATCCCACTAGTCTTCTATGTAACTGCTTGCGAACAGAGACATTAACTTAAAAGAGTAATACGAAACGACCTACACAGTGGCTTGTTTTTGCCTTTTCTCTTTAACTTCCTTGTTCCTGGGGTTGTTAAACGTATTAGCATCAGTCATATTCCGATACACAGTAGAATAAGCAAGTCTGTTTCTTCCTCTTTGTTTGGCAATACTTCGCTTGAACTTGAACTCTGGACTTTGCATCCCACATTTTTGTGCCTTTATCGTAATCTCAAACGCTCATCTTACCATTCCAAGCATTCTTCTCTCCTCGGGCCATTTTCTCTACAATCTGCATGTGGATTCCATTATACCGCATTTTGTTTGTGCCACCCCTTGGAAAAAGCACATGTTTACTGTCCAACTGAGCAAGTGCAGGCAGGGGTGTTGTGGCGCACACTACCCATCTGCCAGCAATGAAATAGGATGGGAGGGGCCATCGACTAAAAGGTAAAGTCACGCGGCAAAACATTCAACCTGCCATGATGTTGGCAACCAGGGTAAGTCTATGGTCACCCTAGCCAATTTCACCCCAAATATCTGTTCTCAGCCGCCAGTGGGGCTAACCTAGGCTTTTATATGCTTAAAATGCTCCTCTCGTTGAGCTGAGTTCGAATCCGTGACGATCTAAGAAAAATAAAAAAATATTTTGTTAGCCCCACTTCTAGCTGTAACTTAAGGTTAACCCCAGCTGGGGTCCTTATTTTTCCAATTTACCACTGGAGGGGTACTGTCACAGGTAATAAAGCCGTGGCATTGAGATGATAAGATTGAGTAATGCAATAATTATGATGTTAAATTGGAGTGAGGTGAAAGCCTCAATCCGACAGACAAAGGCTGACGCATGTCCACTTTAAGTAAGTGGTAAGAATGTCAGTCGTCACTGAGCATGGCAATGACTAGCGAGTCATTGGCGATGCGAACCGTGGTCTAGGCTAAAGGAATACGGTACTGGATCTGGCTAACATAGCCAGTGCCTATGACACTCGCCCCCAAGTGTCGGGATCATGGAGGTGAACGCAGAGGAGAAAAACCCTATGGGAAAAAATAACTTCGCTCTGAGGAGTGTCGACCGGGGTACTTAAGTACACCGCACGGTACGATCGTGGTGAAAGACTTAGAATAGTGCGTAATAACGATTACGTGCGAGTACAGCATGGCCTTAGCATTTAGGTTGATTTATCTTGTAGTTATATTTACAATCTGTACACGCCCCCGAGTTTAGACTCATTCCTCTTCGGTCGCGGCCGACTCGAAGTATGGGGTAATTCTTCTGATGTTTATACGTTCGCTGATTGAACCTCTTTGTATCCTGACAGTTCCATTAGTGTAGACTTCGGTGACCGTGTGAGGGCCCGAATTGCGCTCATCGGCTTTGGGGAGCCGCTCACCATTAATGTTTTTAATGATGAGACACTTACTACCGATTTTTGTAATCATATGGTAGACGTCGGTTATTATCCCTGACGTTGTCTCTGTCCACTTGCAGTTGTCGTCGACGGCCAATTTCATCCCAGTCTGCTACATAAGGGATGTCGAATAACATGTCCCTACCGAAGACAGCAGCACCGGGGCTCGACTTAAGCACAGTGTGATGTGTAGATCGTATTGCCCACGCCATGTTGGTGATCCATTCGTCAATACGTTCAGCTGATACCTCTTCGAGTTCTTGGAGTCTCGAGGTGCGCAACATACTGTTGACAACACCATGCACACGCTCTAGAATAGCGTTGGCTTGAGGATTTCTACTGGATGTCGGCTTTCTACCAATTGAAAATTCTTTGCATAATCGTTTTAGGTGGAGTTTGAACTCGCCCCCATTATCACAGACGACGTAACGAGGTCGCGGATATCGACTTAACCAGTGTTTATTAAACAGACGTGATATCGTGGCGGAGTCTTTGTCAAGGATCTCATCTTTGAACCACTTGTCCTGTTTCTTGTCGTATTTATCGACGATTTTAGTTGGTAATTCTGCGATCTCAAACCATCCCGTGGCTGGATCAATAATAGTTAGACACATCACTTCCATTGTGTTGCCGCTGTGGTCAGATATATCGAATGGTCCGATAAGGTCTACACAGACGGTATGCCACGGGCGAGTGACTGCGTCTTTTGGTGGAAGCTTGCCATACTTTCGCTTGCGCGTTTTACCCTTCTGACATTTATCGCAGGTTTTGACAAGTTCCTTGATCTGTGTACGCATTCCATGCCAGTACATGATCGAGGCAATAGTTTCCTCCATCCTGTCTCTACCGGGGTGCTGGAGGTATTCATGGTACCACCACAACACTTTGTTTTGTAACAAATCTGGTATAACAAGGCGGGGTTGTCGAGAGTCGATGCTTTTTACTAAAACTTCAACATCATCAAACATCATCAATTGGAATTGTGATTTCGTACGCGATTGTGAGTCGCGGTGATCAAAATAGTGCTTCCATTTTGGATCCGCACGTTGGGCCTCAGCAATTTCGCTAATCGTGACGGGATAGATAGAATCTTCTTGCGTCTCTACGTTTGCGAAAATGTGTGCCATAACGTCCTTGGGTGGCTGTTCTGCGGCTTCGGAGTATTTGTCCGGTTTGTCGTAGTGACTAAGGAGAGTCACCATGTGGTTCCATTTTTCATGGCGGCTAATAGTTTTCCAATTGCCGTCATCATCCACCTCGTCATCTGAGTGTGGGTTAATCTTTGGACAATAGTCAAGCCGAGATATTGCATCGGCGACAGTGTTATCTATACCTTTGACATAACGGATTTCCGCACCAAATTCCTGCAAGAGGATCATCCAACGGCGTGTCCTATCTGACGATTGGCCGATGTTGTCCCGCGTGAGGTTGATGTGGTCGGTGTAGATAATAATCCGCTGACCCAGGAGCATACCCTTAAATTCTTTAAGGAGTTCCACAATTGACAATAGTTCCTGGTCAGTGACAGTGTATCTTTGTTGTGTTTCAGTAAGTTTACGGCTGAAGAATGCGAGTGGTCGATTCTTCTGTGTTATGACGCCCCCAAGCTGTCGGCTCGAAGCATCAGTGTAAATAATAAAAGGCACGTCTTCCTCATAAGAGGGATAGGCGAGAATAACATCTCGTGCTATGATCTTCTTGATCTCATCAAAGGCCTTCTGATGCAGATCGTCCCAATGCCAAGGTTTAGGAGGTTTCCGTTTGGTACCATCCTTTCTCTTGCGTTTAGAAGCTTTGGTTGATCCGCACTCCGCAACTAAATCAGTCAATGGAGCTAGAAGGTCAGTACGTCGATGCCATAGATCGCGATAGTACTGAATAATACCCAGGACGCGTCGAAGTTCTTTGACGTTCTTTGGCGGCTGGAGAGCAAGGATTGCTGCGACTTTACTTTGTTGAGGCTTGATGCCTTCACGTGAGAGAGTATAACCAAGGTACTCGATCTCTTTAGCGGCGAAGTTGGATTTGGCAGCGTTGACTTGCAACCCTGCGTCGCGCATTCTTTGGAGGACAGTATCTAACTTCTCCAGGTGGTCTTCGAATGTATCGGAGGAGATTAACAGAAGGTCGTCAATGTACGCCCGCACATATTCCAGATCTTGGAATAGGCTGTTCATTTTTGCTTGAAAGATATCAGGACTACATGCAACACCCATTGGTAGACGCTTATAGCGATAAAGACCCCATGGAAATACAATTGTACAAATTTCCATTGTAGCAGGATCCAACCGAAGGTGATAATAACCCATGTTGAGATCAATAGCACTTGCAAAAGTGAAACCGTCGATTTGCTGCAATGTATCGCTGATCTTTGGAAGAGGATATGGTTTCCGTAAGATGCGCTCATTGAGTTTCCGAAAGTCCGTCAAGAAGCGGACAGAGCCGTCTTTCTTGGGAATCACAAATGAGGGAGATGCCCATTCGGATTGCTCTACTGGTTCTAGGACACCAATATCGCAGAGTCTTTTTATTTCTTTTTTGATTGTCTCGCGGTGAATACGAGGCACAGGGAAGGGGTGGCCCCTCCATGGCATTGCGTTTGGTTTCAAATCGAAATGGATCTGTTCACCGTCCCACGCTCCCAAAGTACCCTCAAACATCGCTTCATGCTTCTGGAGGAGTTTGAGTAAGGCATCTTGTTGGTCTCTGGTGAGATGTGAGCTGTTGGTTTCAACTAATGTTGGCAGGTCTGCCTTTTCATACTTGGCGTCAAGAATATTCACTGCACGTGCCGTTTCCTCCTTTGTTGACGAAGGTTCCGTCGCTTCGCGGTAGGTGTTGTACAATGTGCGTGTATTCTGCAGCTCGTCGTGTGACTTCATTGGTGCATCTATTCCATCGATAGTGATAATTCTTTCGGTGAAGTTTAGCATGCAATTCCAACGGGCCAACGTCTCGATCCCAATAATGAGGTCGTACGTCGGTTTATCATTTACAGAAACAATCTTGACATCTGCTTGGCAGCTGAAAATCTTGCTCTGAGAGAACTCAGGGAAGAGGAGCTCCATCTTGGCAACGTCCGTCGTTTGGAAGGCACCATTAGAAGTGTTCCATGACGAAGGATGGCTCTTCCGAACCGCTGTGTATTTGAGGAAGTCTGATCTAGTGAGGAACGCTATGTCGCCGTCACTGCCTGAATCCAATAAGATACGCAGAGGTCGAATTCTGTTCTTGCCTTTTTTAAATAAGGGACAGCCAAGAACAACAGTCTTAAGGCCTATACCTTTTCTAATTTTGCTTTAAGGGTGCGTGAGTGATGCCTAACCGCCTACACCACATACGATACACAAACTTCCTGACACAACACCACACACAGGATTTATCGGTCACGGAGTCCTGTCACCTACCGTCCGCGACCTCTCACTTCTCGTGGTCGATAACTACTCCCCTCGCCTCTCCACCCATTTATCCTACCCTCCCTATTCAGGTAATCATCTTTCATTAATGAAGGATTCCGGTTCGGATAACGTCTAATACGTTTATTTGTGGATAGTGCTTGCCCAATCATCCTATTCACGCTGTCATAACTATTCATATCACCATGGCGCCGTACAGCCTGTCAGCATGCCAAGTGGTGAGAGTGTTCTGTGCTGTATTGCGGGCCCTCGGGGCCTCTCCCATTATGTCTCTGGGAATTGTTTTTCTTGCAGGGTATCCGACTGTAAAGTTGCTCTGCAATGCTAATACCCACTCTGTTTTCTCTCTTCCTTTTTCCTACCTTACTTCAGATGTGCATCTTAAAGAAGTTTGGTGTAGTGTATGGGCGCTCGCCCCCGCCCCCTTTACTTTGCTTCCCAAAATATTCTGGACTCTACCGTGACGCGCAGCTGCGCGCGCCTTGCTTCCCAAAACAATTCTGGAACTTTGACCGTGACGCGCAGCTGCACGCGCCTCTTGATTCCTTAAAAAAAATCTGGAACTTGAAGTTGAGGACCGCCAAAAACGCGCGGCCACAGCATTTTTTCCGCGAATTTTGGATTTTTTCCGCCACCGCCACAACACAATAAAAACACAACACAACATGACAATGATGGTGCAACCTTCCGCCCACTAACTACACAGCGTTACGGACCGGTTATCACATCTACAGCCGCTATATTCAGAGGTAAGTCCAGTGATAGGCAACGATCCGAAGGTTCGAGTTATTTGAAGGCGATAGCGGCTCAGTATCTATGGCGTCGAGGAAAGATCTTGTGACGATGACCAACCAACTTATGTATCAGCCATAACAATACACACCAGCGGTAACCAAATCAAGGACGGGCTACGCCAATTTAATAAACACGACGCGTTGCCGCCATCAAACGTTGCGGTGTCTTCGATGCAGCGTGGCGTCGTATTAATATCCGGAGTCAACACATCATGCGGTGACTACAGCAAATATATTCACAACGACGCCATCAAGTCGAAGCAGATCTCACTTGGATTTGGTCTTTTACAGCAAACTTGGCGGGTTCGGCAACGGAGGAAATTCTCAGTCAGAAGAAAATCGGCTCCTTACTCTGACTCTCAATGAACAATTAATTGGATCTTCATCTGCGGCTTGGTGCAAAATAAACCGATGTTCGGTTTATTTACCAGTCACGGGTTGGTGCAAATCGAACGACAAATTAGATGTGCTGACAAGGACACAACAATACTGTCAAAGAACGAATAGCTTCAATCAAAATGAGAACAAAATAAACTAAATAGCTAACTATCTTTTTTATTGTTCCACAACACAGCATACAAGGAACACAGTTATTACAGCAACAGAAAAACAACATTGGTAGTCGGCAAAGCATCAGTCGGTATGAGTGACTCTTCAATCAACATCAAACAGGCAGTAGTCACGCCAGAGAAAGCAAAGCAAAATAGACGTCCGAGTTTGAATCAATCGCCTGTACCCAAACAATCTAGAGGTGTATCAATATCAGTCAAGCATGTAATTTATTACGTCACGACCTGGCTTCAATCTGTTCTGGGGGTGAAAAAGTTACGTGATATTGGGATACTAAGTTCAACCATCAAAAGAGAGTCAAGGAGAGGAGGAACAGTTCTAGAAACAGGGAAACCTGAAGTGAGGCTTGAGTTTGAATCGAAGAAGAGTGATAACACTGTAGTCGTGGTGACACTGGCCAATATACTTGCTATTCAAAAGCACAATGAGTTGAAATGTACTAGATTTGAGACTTTCGTCAATGCAATTATCAAAGCTACCGCAGCACACGTTGAAGCGACTCCTCCTCCTCAGCCGGCGGCATTACAGACGAAGATAGTCACTTCTTATGTGAATGGGGACGCAACATCTTTTCATCTACCATTTAGGTCGACAGATCAAAGCCTATTATCGGCCGACGAGTGCTCGAACGAGCTGAAGGTGCAACTGAAAAGACTCAATGTGAGCAGCGGCAGCACCTCATCGCGACACTTTTTCGAGAACTCGCTCCGAGATATAATCGGTACAAAATTGGTCGTGAATGGTAATGACGTGTCCACTCTCAAACCGCACCAGCTTCTAAATGACGTCATCATCAATACTTGGTTAAAGTGGCTGACTACACCAAGGTCCCGCAACGACACGAATTCCGATGTTTATGTCTTTTCCAGCTACTTCATATCAGCCGTGATGGCGAATGGGTACAACAAGTCGCTCCAACGTTGGTTGAAGAAAGTGAATATATTTGAAAAGAAGTTGCTTCTCTTCCCAATCCACGCCGGGTATCATTGGAGTCTCATTGCTGTCATCTCACCTAAACTGATCAAGCAAACTTCCAAGCGGTATGGCAATCCGAACTACTCACAAGGCGTGTCGTGTATGATTCATCTGGACTCTCTGGGCAGTTCAACAATGCATGATCGTCGTCAACTTGGCTGGGCTATTCGTGGAGTCCTCAACGTAGAATGGGGCAGACATTTTAATGACACTCTTGATAAAGAAGCGAAGCCATTCACTCACAGGACTTTCCAGCTTCATTGTCCAAGCGGTAAGTTGAAGTTGAAGGAGATGACGTCATTTGAATAACGCTATGTATGATTTTATCCGAATGGCTTTAGTTACACCGTCACTAACAAAAAATCCTCCGTTTACTTAGTGCCGATTCAGGATAACAACTACGATTGCGGTGTCTTCCTTCTCAGGAACGCCTTCAACTTGGTCCAAAGAGTACACACGAAAGTACTCATGACCGACATAAACAACAGGCTTCAGACTTACATTGACAATAATGAGCTCTTCCACTACGACAAAGCCGATATTAATCGGATGAGAGCAGAACTGTTCACCATGTATGGATGTCTTACGAACGTATATCAACATCACAGGGTGATGACACAGCCGGCTCGCCTTGATCCATTAGAGTTAGAGTCGGACAGCGAAGAGGAAGACGAAGTCGTCATAATATCATCCTATCCCGATCGCCTTGACACCGCATCAAATGAAGACTCAGATTTGTCTTGGCGCGATGATGACGGCGCTGATGATTTAGGCGGACTTGACGATGAGGACAACGACCATCTTTTGATAGCGGATACGACAGGTGAGTTCAAAATAAAACCGAAGTTCGGTTTATTGGATGAAATCTTCCATCACAACTCTCGACTCGTCCTTAACCATTTATTTGCATACCTGCACTTGTATTCCGTGCTCTTCCTTCAGACGACATCGAAGAGTTTCGCGATGGACTTGACTTCGACCATACGACAGGCTTCAACGAGGAACCTACGTCTACCAACAACAGCCTCAATGCGTACGTCCAGCTTGGAGATGTAATTGAATACCGAGATTCAAAGAAGCCCATGCCGAGCAAAGGGGTAGTGACATCCATTGGGGCTCTTTCGTCCGATAAAATTATCCAAGTATCAGATGGGACGTGGCTGTATAGAACTGTGCATCAAATAAGGCGGGTCGAAATCCAGCGGGACCACGACCGGCGTCTGGTCAATCCGAACCCACTGTGGAAGAGCCTCAGCAAAGTGTTCGTCATCCCCCCCTACGAGGACGCAGACGAAGATAGCGATGACGAGGAGGATGGACACGATCACGATGAAGCACCAGCAGTGTCAGAAGCCCATCGAACCAGTTGTGAGTCACGAGAACAACGAAGTGAGGAGGATGCAGACGATTGCAGTGGAGATGACATGAGCGTAAGTGGTGAGGGAGAGGGCCAAACTCCCACGTTTACCGCAAGGTCTGAAAAAAATAAGCGACAAAGGACATCCTGTGGCGAGACGAACAATAGCGACCGAGTCAAAAGAAGAAGGACGAGGAACAAAGAAGCCGACCTTGACAAGCGGCGTATGACGGAGAAATACATTTGGTGGGCTGATCCCGGCGAAGAGTACAATGAGGCGAAGGAGGTGGTTAACTCGCTGTACCTTGATTCTCTCAGTTATGGTATCGTGGACAAGTTCTACGAGAAGAATCTCTTTGCAGGACCGAACAGCAGGAGGGAGTTCAAGTTACAGGAGAAGGCACTGAGGAAGTTCATAGATCGTCGAAAGGACGCCCATAACGTCAGGCTAACAATCAACGCCGACGTGAAGTTCATGGACAATCCGAGTGCATGGTGCAATGGGGCGTTCAACGTGAGACAAAGCGACAAAGGACGGAACATCGAAGAAATCTTCAAGTTCGATACAAGATGAGAACGTTGCAACTTGAGGACCTGTAATGTTGCCTGGAGAACAAGCTCGTCTCTCCAAGAAGGAGGCCTGTCAATGGATGCCGAGGGAGAGATAGGCAACGTCACGTGTGACACGTGCCGGACGAACAAGTGCAGCGAAGTCGAGTACTATCTGAAGATGAACCTCAGCCTATTTGGTTTGGCGTCGAGCTGACGGGGATCTCAGACTTGACGAAGAAGGGAATCCCGTCCCGAGATACGACATTCCCAATGAACTCAAAAGCCTGACAATGGCTGAGAAGTTGTGATTAGAAGGTGCTCGCCACTCAATCCCGTCTCACCCATCAGAATGGCACGTATGGCCATTTTCGGGCACTGCGTAGCCTTTCCGCAAAACATCGACGAGATGTGTACGGATCTTCCCCAAAAGAATCTAACATGGTCATCTTCATGTCGACAGGTCAGTAACCGTGTGACAGGAGTGTTCCCATTCTCAGCATTTCAGGGTGAATAAGGACAAGGCCTTACAGCGCTGCGGTGGCTGAAGAAAGCATCACCGTGGTACCATGACATAAACAATAACCGAATCGAACCTAGACTGGATCGAGGATGAATCGTCTTCACGTTGCGAAGAAATATACAATGAGCATGAGGTCCTAGCAAGAGGGATGCGGTGGCATGATGCAGAGGAGGCAGTATCTGCCAACCAGTGCACCAATTCTAGGGGGGACGATGTTGTGGACATCGAGACTGTCCAGCCAAATTACAAGGACGATAAGCCAATGAGGAAACAAAGCGAAATCATAAAGAACTTTCAGAAAAT
>JAHBBA010000841.1:0-63356 GCA_018806925.1 Skeletonema costatum | reverse complement strand
TATCGGCGTTGCTACAGCGTCGTAGGTGACCTGATGAGGCCATATGAGACGACCGCCAGCTCTACTCTCTAGCACCATATCGTATCCAACGCTGTGAATATGACAATCAACTGCTTCTGGTGACCCATTAGAGTGGGCCATGATAGTATAGAAGCATCTTTATCACGGCTCAAGCATTCTTTGGTCGTATCGGCGTTGCTACAGCGTCGTAGGTGACCTGATGAGGCATCTGAGACGGCCGACAGCTCTACTCTCTAGCACCATATCGTATCCAACGCTGTGAATATGACAATCAACTGCTTCTGGTAACCCATTATAGTGGGCCATGATAGTATAGAAGCATCTTTATCACGGCTCAAGCATTCTTTGGGCGTATCGGCGTTGCTACAGCGTCGTAGGTGACCTGATGAGGCATCTGAGACGGCCAGACAGCTCTACTCTCTAGCACCATATCGTATCCAACGCTGTGAATATGACAATCAACTGCTTCTGGTAACCCATTATAGTGGGCCATGATAGTATAGAAGCATCTTTATCACGGCTCAAGCATTCTTTGGGCGTATCGGCGTTGCTACAGCGTCGTAGGTGACCTGATGAGGCATCTGAGACGGCAGACAGCTCTACTCTCTAGCACCATATCGTATCCAACGCTGTGAATATGACAATCAACTACTTCTGGTAACCCATTATAGTTGGCCATGATAGTATAGAAGCATCTTTATCACGGCTCAAGCATTCTTTGGTCGTATCGGCGTTGCTACAGCGTCGTAGGTGACCTGATGAGGCCATATGAGACGACCGCCAGCTCTACTCTCTAGCACCATATCGTATCCAACGCTGTGAATATGACAATCAACTGCTTCTGGTGACCCATTAGAGTGGGCCATGATAGTATAGAAGCATCTTTATCACGGCTCAAGCATTCTTTGGGCGTATCGGCGTTGCTACAGCGTCGTAGGTGACCTGATGAGGCATCTGAGACGGCCGACAGCTCTACTCTCTAGCACCATATCGTATCCAACGCTGTGAATATGACAATCAACTGCTTCTGGTATCCCATTATAGTGGGCCATGATAGTATAGAAGCATCTTTATCACGGCCCAAGCATTCTTTGGGCGTATCGGCGTTGCTACAGCGTCGTAGGTGACCTGATGAGGCATCTGAGACGGCCGACAGCTCTACTCTCTAGCACCATATCGTATCCAACGCTGTGAATATGACAATCAACTACTTCTGGTAACCCATTATAGTTGGCCATGATAGTATAGAAGCATCTTTATCACGGCTCAAGCATTCTTTGGTCGTATCGGCGTTGCTACAGCGTCGTAGGTGACCTGATGAGGCATCTGAAACGGCCGAAAGCTCTGCTCAATAACACCATATCGTATCTCACGCTGTGAATATGACAATCAACTGCTTCTAGTGACCCATTATAGTGGGCCATGATAGTATAGAAGTATCTTTTTCACGGCTCAAGCATTCTTTGGGCGTATCGGCGTTGCTACAGCGTCGTAGGTGACCTGATGAGGCATCTGAGACGGCCGACAGCTCGAGCTCTACTCTCTAGCACCATATCGTATCTCACGCTGTGAATATGACAATCAACTGCTTCTGGTTACCCATTAGAGTGGGCCATGATAGTATAGAAGCATCTTTATCACGGCTCAAGCATTCTTTGGTCGTATCGGCGTTGCTACAACATCGTAGGTGACATGATGAGGCATCTGAGACGGCCGCAAGCTCTGCTCATTAACACCATATCGTATCTCACGCTGTGAATATGACAATCAACTGCTTCTGGTAACCCATTATAGTGGGCCATGATAGTATAGAAGCATCTTTATCACGGCTCAAGCATTCTTTGGGCGTATCGGCGTTGCTACAGCGTCGTAGGTGACCTGATGAGGCCATCTGAGACGGCCGCCAGCTCTACTCTCTAGCACCATATCGTATCCAACGCTGTGAATATGACAATCAACTGCTTCTGGTGACCCATTAGAGTGGGCCATGATAGTATAGAAGCATCTTTATCACGGCTCAAGCATTCTTTGGTCGTATCGGCGTTGCTACAGCGTCGTAGGTGACCTGATGAGGCATCTGAGACGGCCGACAGCTCTACTCTCTAGCACCATATCGTATCCAACGCTGTGAATATGACAATCAACTGCTTCTGGTAACCCATTATAGTGGGCCATGATAGTATAGAAGCATCTTTATCACGGCTCAAGCATTCTTTGGTCGTATCGGCGTTGCTACAGCGTCGTAGGTGACCTGATGAGGCATCTGAGACGGCCGACAAGCTCTACTCTCTAGCACCATATCGTATCTCACGCTGTGAATATGACAATCAACTGCTTCTAGTGACCCATTATAGTGGGCCATGATAGTATAGAAGCATCTTTATCACGGCTCAAGCATTCTTTGGGCGTATCGGCGTTGCTACAGCGTCGTAGGTGACCTGATGAGGCATCTGAGACGGCCGACAGCTCTACTCTCTAGCACCATATCGTATCCAACGCTGTGAATATGACAATCAACTGCTTCTGGTAACCCATTATAGTGGGCCATGATAGTATAGAAGCATCTTTATCACGGCTCAAGCATTCTTTGGTCGTATCGGCGTTGCTACAGCGTCGTAGGTGACCTGATGAGGCATCTGAGACGGCCGCACAGCTCTACTCTCTAGCACCATATCGTATCCAACGCTGTGAATATGACAATCAACTGCTTCTGGTAACCCATTATAGTGGGCCATGATAGTATAGAAGCATCTTTATCACGGCTCAAGCATTCTTTGGGCGTATCGGCGTTGCTACAGCGTCGTAGGTGACCTGATGAGGCATCTGAGACGGCCGCACAGCTCTACTCTCTAGCACCATATCGTATCCAACGCTGTGAATATGACAATCAACTGCTTCTGGTGACCCATTAGAGTGGGCCATGATAGTATAGAAGCATCTTTATCACGGCTCAAGCATTCTTTGGTCGTATCGGCGTTGCTACAGCGTCGTAGGTGACCTGATGAGGCATCTGAGACGGCCGACAGCTCTACTCTCTAGCACCATATCGTATCCAACGCTGTGAATATGACAATCAACTGCTTCTGGTAACCCATTATAGTGGGCCATGATAGTATAGAAGCATCTTTATCACGGCTCAAGCATTCTTTGGTCGTATCGGCGTTGCTACAGCGTCGTAGGTGACCTGATGAGGCATCTGAGACGGCCGACAAGCTCTACTCTCTAGCACCATATCGTATCTCACGCTGTGAATATGACAATCAACTGCTTCTAGTGACCCATTATAGTGGGCCATGATAGTATAGAAGCATCTTTATCACGGCTCAAGCATTCTTTGGGCGTATCGGCGTTGCTACAGCGTCGTAGGTGACCTGATGAGGCATCTGAGACGGCCGACAGCTCTACTCTCTAGCACCATATCGTATCCAACGCTGTGAATATGACAATCAACTGCTTCTGGTAACCCATTATAGTGGGCCATGATAGTATAGAAGCATCTTTATCACGGCTCAAGCATTCTTTGGTCGTATCGGCGTTGCTACAGCGTCGTAGGTGACCTGATGAGGCATCTGAGACGGCCGCACAGCTCTACTCTCTAGCACCATATCGTATCCAACGCTGTGAATATGACAATCAACTGCTTCTGGTAACCCATTATAGTGGGCCATGATAGTATAGAAGCATCTTTATCACGGCTCAAGCATTCTTTGGGCGTATCGGCGTTGCTACAGCGTCGTAGGTGACCTGATGAGGCATCTGAGACGGCCGCACAGCTCTACTCTCTAGCACCATATCGTATCCAACGCTGTGAATATGACAATCAACTGCTTCTGGTGACCCATTAGAGTGGGCCATGATAGTATAGAAGCATCTTTATCACGGCTCAAGCATTCTTTGGTCGTATCGGCGTTGCTACAGCGTCGTAGGTGACCTGATGAGGCATCTGAGACGGCCGACAGCTCTACTCTCTAGCACCATATCGTATCCAACGCTGTGAATATGACAATCAACTGCTTCTGGTAACCCATTATAGTGGGCCATGATAGTATAGAAGCATCTTTATCACGGCTCAAGCATTCTTTGGTCGTATCGGCGTTGCTACAGCGTCGTAGGTGACCTGATGAGGCATCTGAGACGGCCGACAGCTCTACTCTCTAGCACCATATCGTATCCAACGCTGTGAATATGACAATCAACTGCTTCTGGTGAACCCATTATAGTGGGCCATGATAGTATAGAAGCATCTTTATCACGGCTCAAGCATTCTTTGGGCGTATCGGCGTTGCTACAGCGTCGTAGGTGACCTGATGAGGCATCTGAGACGGCCGACAGCTCAGCTCTACTCTCTAGCACCATATCGTATCCAACGCTGTGAATATGACAATCAACTGCTTCTGGTAACCCATTAGAGTGGGCCATGATAGTATAGAAGCATCTTTATCACGGCTCAAGCATTCTTTGGTCGTATCGGCGTTGCTACAGCGTCGTAGGTGACCTGATGAGGCATCTGAGACGGCCGCCAGCTCTACTCTCTAGCACCATATCGTATCCAACGCTGTGAATATGACAATCAACTGCTTCTGGTAACCCATTATAGTGGGCCATGATAGTATAGAAGCATCTTTATCACGGCTCAAGCATTCTTTGGGCGTATCGGCGTTGCTACAGCGTCGTAGGTGACCTGATGAGGCATCTGAGACGGCCGACAGCTCTACTCTCTAGCACCATATCGTATCCAACGCTGTGAATATGACAATCAACTGCTTCTGGTATCCCATTATAGTGGGCCATGATAGTATAGAAGCATCTTTATCACGGCTCAAGCATTCTTTGGGCGTATCGGCGTTGCTACAGCGTCGTAGGTGACCTGATGAGGCATCTGAGACGGCCGACAGCTCTACTCTCTAGCACCATATCGTATCCAACGCTGTGAATATGACAATCAACTGCTTCTGGTAACCCATTATAGTGGGCCATGATAGTATAGAAGCATCTTTATCACGGCTCAAGCATTCTTTGGTCGTATCGGCGTTGCTACAGCGTCGTAGGTGACCTGATGAGGCATCTGAGACGGCCGACAGCTCTACTCTCTAGCACCATATCGTATCTCACGCTGTGAATATGACAATCAACTGCTTCTAGTGACCCATTATAGTGGGCCATGATAGTATAGAAGCATCTTTATCACGGCTCAAGCATTCTTTGGGCGTATCGGCGTTGCTACAGCGTCGTAGGTGACCTGATGAGGCATCTGAGACGGCCGACAGCTCGAGCTCTACTCTCTAGCACCATATCGTATCCAACGCTGTGAATATGACAATCAACTGCTTCTGGTAACCCATTAGAGTGGGCCATGATAGTATAGAAGCATCTTTATCACGGCTCAAGCATTCTTTGGGCGTATCGGCGTTGCTACAGCGTCGTAGGTGACCTGATGAGGCATCTGAGACGGCCGCAAGCTCTACTCTCTAGCACCATATCGTATCCAACGCTGTGAATATGACAATCAACTGCTTCTGGTAACCCATTATAGTGGGCCATGATAGTATAGAAGCATCTTTATCACGGCTCAAGCATTCTTTGGGCGTATCGGCGTTGCTACAAGCGTCGTAGGTGACCTGATGAGGCATCTGAGACGGACCGCCAGCTCTACTCTCTAGCACCATATCGTATCCAACGCTGTGAATATGACAATCAACTGCTTCTGGTGACCCATTAGAGTGGGCCATGATAGTATAGAAGCATCTTTATCACGGCTCAAGCATTCTTTGGTCGTATCGGCGTTGCTACAGCGTCGTAGGTGACCTGATGAGGCATCTGAGACGGCCGACAGCTCTACTCTCTAGCACCATATCGTATCCAACGCTGTGAATATGACAATCAACTGCTTCTGGTAACCCATTATAGTGGGCCATGATAGTATAGAAGCATCTTTATCACGGCTCAAGCATTCTTTGGGCGTATCGGCGTTGCTACAGCGTCGTAGGTGACCTGATGAGGCATCTGAGACGGCCGACAGCTCTACTCTCTAGCACCATATCGTATCCAACGCTGTGAATATGACAATCAACTGCTTCTGGTAACCCATTATAGTGGGCCATGATAGTATAGAAGCATCTTTATCACGGCTCAAGCATTCTTTGGGCGTATCGGCGTTGCTACAGCGTCGTAGGTGACCTGATGAGGCATCTGAGACGGCCGACAGCTCTACTCTCTAGCACCATATCGTATCCAACGCTGTGAATATGACAATCAACTGCTTCTGGTAACCCATTATAGTGGGCCATGATAGTATAGAAGCATCTTTATCACGGCTCAAGCATTCTTTGGTCGTATCGGCGTTGCTACAGCGTCGTAGGTGACCTGATGAGGCCATATGAGACGACCGCCAGCTCTACTCTCTAGCACCATATCGTATCCAACGCTGTGAATATGACAATCAACTGCTTCTGGTGACCCATTAGAGTGGGCCATGATAGTATAGAAGCATCTTTATCACGGCTCAAGCATTCTTTGGTCGTATCGGCGTTGCTACAGCGTCGTAGGTGACCTGATGAGGCATCTGAGACGGCCGACAGCTCTACTCTCTAGCACCATATCGTATCCAACGCTGTGAATATGACAATCAACTGCTTCTGGTAACCCATTATAGTGGGCCATGATAGTATAGAAGCATCTTTATCACGGCTCAAGCATTCTTTGGGCGTATCGGCGTTGCTACAGCGTCGTAGGTGACCTGATGAGGCATCTGAGACGGCCGACAGCTCTACTCTCTAGCACCATATCGTATCCAACGCTGTGAATATGACAATCAACTGCTTCTGGTAACCCATTATAGTGGGCCATGATAGTATAGAAGCATCTTTATCACGGCTCAAGCATTCTTTGGGCGTATCGGCGTTGCTACAGCGTCGTAGGTGACCTGATGAGGCATCTGAGACGGCCGACAGCTCTACTCTCTAGCACCATATCGTATCCAACGCTGTGAATATGACAATCAACTGCTTCTGGTAACCCATTATAGTGGGCCATGATAGTATAGAAGCATCTTTATCACGGCTCAAGCATTCTTTGGTCGTATCGGCGTTGCTACAGCGTCGTAGGTGACCTGATGAGGCATCTGAGACGGCCGACAGCTCAGCTCTACTCTCTAGCACCATATCGTATCTCAACGCTGTGAATATGACAATCAACTGCTTCTGGTGACCCATTAGAGTGGGCCATGATAGTATAGAAGCATCTTTATCACGGCTCAAGCATTCTTTGGTCGTATCGGCGTTGCTACAGCGTCGTAGGTGACCTGATGAGGCATCTGAGACGGCCGACAGCTCTACTCTCTAGCACCATATCGTATCCACGCTGTGAATATGACAATCAACTGCTTCTGGTAACCCATTATAGTGGGCCATGATAGTATAGAAGCATCTTTATCACGGCTCAAGCATTCTTTGGGCGTATCGGCGTTGCTACAGCGTCGTAGGTGACCTGATGAGGCATCTGAGACGGCCGACAGCTCTACTCTCTAGCACCATATCGTATCCAACGCTGTGAATATGACAATCAACTGCTTCTGGTAACCCATTATAGTGGGCCATGATAGTATAGAAGCATCTTTATCACGGCTCAAGCATTCTTTGGTCGTATCGGCGTTGCTACAGCGTCGTAGGTGACCTGATGAGGCATCTGAGACGGCCGACAGCTCTACTCTCTAGCACCATATCGTATCTCAACGCTGTGAATATGACAATCAACTGCTTCTGGTAACCCATTATAGTGGGCCATGATAGTATAGAAGCATCTTTATCACGGCTCAAGCATTCTTTGGTCGTATCGGCGTTGCTACAGCGTCGTAGGTGACCTGATGAGGCATCTGAGACGGCCGACCAGCTCTACTCTCTAGCACCATATCGTATCCACGCTGTGAATATGACAATCAACTGCTTCTGGTGACCCATTAGAGTGGGCCATGATAGTATAGAAGCATCTTTATCACGGCTCAAGCATTCTTTGGTCGTATCGGCGTTGCTACAACGTCGTAGGTGACCTGATGAGGCATCTGAGACGGCCGACAGCTCTACTCTCTAGCACCATATCGTATCCAACGCTGTGAATATGACAATCAACTGCTTCTGGTAACCCATTATAGTGGGCCATGATAGTATAGAAGCATCTTTATCACGGCTCAAGCATTCTTTGGGCGTATCGGCGTTGCTACAGCGTCGTAGGTGACCTGATGAGGCATCTGAGACGGCCGACAGCTCTACTCTCTAGCACCATATCGTATCCAACGCTGTGAATATGACAATCAACTGCTTCTGGTAACCCATTATAGTGGGCCATGATAGTATAGAAGCATCTTTATCACGGCTCAAGCATTCTTTGGTCGTATCGGCGTTGCTACAGCGTCGTAGGTGACCTGATGAGGCATCTGAGACGGCCGACAGCTCTGCTCATAACACCATATCGTATCTCACGCTGTGAATATGACAATCAACTGCTTCTGGTGACCCATTAGAGTGGGCCATGATAGTATAGAAGCATCTTTATCACGGCTCAAGCATTCTTTGGTCGTATCGGCGTTGCTACAGCGTCGTAGGTGACCTGATGAGGCATCTGAGACGGCCGACAGCTCCAGCTCTACTCTCTAGCACCATATCGTATCTCACGCTGTGAATATGACAATCAACTGCTTCTAGTGACCCATTAGAGTGGGCCATGATAGTATAGAAGCATCTTTATCACGGCTCAAGCATTCTTTGGTCGTATCGGCGTCGCTACAGCGTCGTAGGTGACCTGATGAGGCATCTGAGACGGCCGCCAGCTCTACTCTCTAGCACCATATCGTATCCAACGCTGTGAATATGACAATCAACTGCTTCTGGTAACCCATTATAGTGGGCCATGATAGTATAGAAGCATCTTTATCACGGCTCAAGCATTCTTTGGTCGTATCGGCGTTGCTACAGCGTCGTAGGTGACCTGATGAGGCATCTGAGACGGCCGACAGCTCTACTCTCTAGCACCATATCGTATCCAACGCTGTGAATATGACAATCAACTACTTCTGGTAACCCATTATAGTTGGCCATGATAGTATAGAAGCATCTTTATCACGGCTCAAGCATTCTTTGGTCGTATCGGCGTTGCTACAGCGTCGTAGGTGACCTGATGAGGCATCTGAAACGGCCGAAAGCTCTGCTCAATAACACCATATCGTATCTCACGCTGTGAATATGACAATCAACTGCTTCTAGTGACCCATTAGAGTGGGCCATGATAGCATAGAAGTATCATTTTCACGGCTCAAGCATTCTTTGGGCGTATCGGCGTTGCTACAGCGTCGTAGGTGACCTGATGAGGCATCTGAGACGGCCGACAGCTCCAGCTCTACTCTCTAGCACCATATCGTATCTCACGCTGTGAATATGACAATCAACTGCTTCTAGTGACCCATTAGAGTGGGCCATGATAGAATAGAAGCATCTTTATCACGGCTCAAGCATTCTTTGGTCGTATCGGCGTTGCTACAGCGTCGTAGGTGACATGATGAGGCATCTGACACGGCCGCAAGCTCTGCTCATTAACACCATATCGTATCTCACGCTGTGAATATGACAATCAACTGCTTCTGGTGACCCATTGTAGTGGGCCATGATAGTATAGAAGCATCTTTATCACGGCTCAAGCATTCTTTGGGCGTATCGGCGTTGCTACAACATCTTAGGTGACCTGATGAGGCATCTGAGACGGCCGCCAGCTCCAGCTCACTCTCTAGCACCATATCGTATCTCACGCTGTAAATACGACTATCAACTGCTTCTGGTGACCCATTATAGTGGGCCATAATACCATAGAAGCATCTTTATCACGGCTCAAGCATTCGTTGGTCGTATCGGCGTCGCTACAACGTCGTAGGTGACCTGATGAGGCATCTGGGACGGCCGACAGCTCTACTCTCTAGCACCATATCGTATCTCATGCTGTCATATTCACTGCTTCTAGTGACCCAATATAGTGGGCCATGATAGTATAGAAGCATCTTTTTCACGGCTCAAGCATTCTTTGGGCGTATCGGCGTTGCTACAACGTCGTAGGTGACCTGATGAGGCATCTGAGACGGCCGCCAGCTCTACTCTCTAGCACCATATCGTATCTCACGCTGTGAATATGACAATCAACTGCTTCTAGTGACCCATTAGAGTTGGCCATGATAGTATAGAAGCATCTTTATCACGGCTCAAGCATTCTTTGGGCGTATCGGCGTTGCTACAACATCGTAGGTGACATGATGAGGCATCTGAGACGGCCGAAAGCTCTGCTCATTAACACCATATCGTATCTCACGCTGTGAATATGACAATCAACAGCTTCTGGTGACCCATTAGAGTGGGCCATTATAGTATAGAAGCATCTTTATCACGGCTCAAGCATTCTTTGGTCGTATCGGCGTCGCTACAACGTCGTAGGTGACCTGATGAGGCATCTGAGACGGCCGCGCCAGCTCTACTCTCTAGCACCATATCGTATCTCACGCTGTGAATATGACAATCAACTGCTTCCAGTGACTCGTTGTCGTCGGTTACGATAGTATAGAAGGATACATGACACTACTCAAGCTCTTGATATGTGTATCAGCCATGCTATATACAGCATCGTAGGTGACCTGTTGAGGCTTCTCTGTGATTGCTTTAGGTTTGATTTTACTTCCTTTCACTGATCAACTTTACTTTCATTATTTGCACATAATTACGCATTACCAGATACATTTCAATAGTCCATTAGATCATGCTTCTTTTCACACTCAATATATAATAATCGTTGCTGTAGATAGTCAGTATTTTTTGCTTTAGTGGTGTTTGATGGTCACTGTGACAGTAATTTGTAATTCCCCCCAGCGTTTACGCACACCTCGATATTGATTGTATCTACATATCTGCAATCTGCAACGTCCATTGCTGAAAATCCTCTCTAAACTCTCTTTCACTTGCAGCCGCCTTTCTTTTATTTTATCATGAACGGAAGAAAAACGGGAAGAAGGACAGGGGCCTCGCTAATAGTATCTGCTCCAATGATCAAAGATGAAAATCACACCACGCTCACAAGAGCGTGTCCTCTTTCTGCAATCAACTATGTACCTACGCTATATTCTCTGCAAGATATTCGGAAGGAGTTTCTTAGAGTATTGAAAATTCATGGTGATAGATTATCCGCTGCGGATGTAGCGATGTGGTTGGGTATGGAGGAAGATGATGCGATCTCCGTAGGCGATGCACTTTGTGTCAATCAACGAGAGGAACAGATTAGCGACCGCGAAGATGAAGAAGATAGTATATGCAAGGTGTACAGTACTGTCAAAAAGACGTATCAGTATGCACTCGTCAAAAGTCTGCGCCGCGAAATTGAGGAACGTATCAAGTGGTACAGGGGGGACACTCTCGAGTATGCAATGACCAAACAATCGTCTCTTTTATCAGATACGATAGCTCAAGAGATGGACTTGACTAGCGAGGATGTGATGCGGCTATCTCATGAAAGAATTGCAACATCGATGGTTGCTTTTATTAATGATCATCCCTACCTCGAAAGTCAAGTATTGTCCTCATTATCAGGCGTTACTTCACCAACATCCCTAGAGAAACTATTTGATAAAGACCTTGCTCTCGTCATTCCAATCGCTAGGACATTGTGCCAGCAAGCTCGACTCCCAGGCATTGTGTCATCATCTTCGAATAATGCCGTTTATACTCCAAATATTTTTACCCACTTTCAACGAAATGTCATCGATTCATTCTTCAGAACCAATGGGTACATAACAGAAACGAAATGTGTTGG
Organism: Skeletonema costatum; assembly: GCA_018806925.1. Classification (NCBI taxonomy): domain Eukaryota; phylum Bacillariophyta; class Thalassiosirophyceae; order Thalassiosirales; family Thalassiosiraceae; genus Skeletonema; species Skeletonema costatum. The sequence goes on along the minus strand of JAHBBA010000841.1, from coordinate 51,503 downwards.
TGCGGGCCTCTCCAGAAACAGGATGGAGTGTTTTGTAAGAGAGAGTTTTCCCAATGCTGTTTTGCTTTCACACTCAATCATTGATTCTGAAGTCATTTGTCAACCACTCGAGGTAGTAATACAAACTGCAATATTGAATGACGGGTATGCAGATTTGAGGTCTTTGATTCCTCTTGATGTTGCCTCCAACAATGATGACGTAGAGCAAGTCATCAATGTTTGTTTGGTCGACTCGCTGAAATTGCAGCAAGATACAGCAACATTTCACGCATTCGTGAAGGGAACAACACTAATAAACACTGATATTGCTCTCTTTTTCTCTCACAAGATGAGTAAAAAAAGCGTAAAAATGTTGGACGCAGAGATCGAAAGATACAGCAAACAAAGGGCAAAGGAAATCGTAGAGAACAAAAACGGAACAGGTGCTGTTGCTGGTGGTAAAAAGGGGAAGCCAACTGTTCCAACTCTTGAATCTACTGCTGCAGATGTTATCTCCTTGCGTGATGTTGCGAACTGTATCGGCAACAACTACCCAAATCTATTTCAATCGCAGCAAGAGTACGAAGAAGGCTCTACCTGTGAAGCTTCCATGTCATGGAATTCAGAAGAAGTAGGTAGATGCGATGGCCCATTGATTGAATTCTGCCGAACTGTGTACTCTGACGTCGAGCGCAAATGCACACGTGCAGTTAGAGCTGAGGTAGCCAGCCTTAATTCCACTCGGCACGGTGTGTCAGTGAGTGACCGCGCGGTAGGTGCTGCTAAGCAAATGGACGTACAAGAAGAATTTGAAACGTCTTTCAAGGATCTATGTCACCTCCTTCAGATCTTGGCAAAAACAATAGAGAACTTTAGTACAAGAGGCTTGTTCACCTCCGCAGAAATCTCCTCAATGAAACGAGAGCTGTTGTCAGGGATGGGTTGTTGCCTTGCTAGACTCCTCACAGAGTATTGCTTGTACAGAAACAATGTCGAAGGAGCTGGTGCCTTGACCTTTTCACATCAAGATCACAATAGCACTCCAGTTTACTTATCGGCGTTGGACTTTCCTTCACTCTCGTTACAGTACAACCCTGCAGAAGGTGGAAAGCAGAAGAATCCGTTACAACACTTGCGTGAGAGTATGCCGGGAAGCTCGGGATTGAATCTTGTCCGCATGTGGAATATTTGCAGTGGCGGTAATGATGACAATGACGGTACCAAAGACGCCGATGAACTATTAGATCAATTCATTAGTCATTTGGAAGACTCCTGCTTGACGTTGGTTGGTATTCCATTTTCAGTCTTAGACAAGAAGGCCGAAAAGAAATTGTTAGCTTCAAGACGACAAGGGCTTATCGACCGCCTCGAAAAGTCTAGTCAACAAGATGAGATCTTGCGTACCTGTGTCATTCTGATTTATCAACAAACCAAAAGCTTGATGATTTCAGGCAAGGTTATGACTGCTCTGGTTATGAACCTTTTTGAGCAAGAAAAGAAAATTCCGACGAGAGTTACTGAGGTTCTTATGGATCTAAAGCGTGATAATGATGTTTCTCCAGAGTTACTGCATCTAGTGAAACAATTCGGTACTGCGAAAAACAGCAAAGCATTGGCTGCAATCAGCGAGACCTCTGCTTCATAATTCAAAAGTAACTTTAATTTACTAACGTTATTGTGTATGCATGATTCTTCTGTTGTACATCTGTTGTGGATATATATAAAATACATATGCATCAAAATATTTACTTGCAATTCAAGCCTGTCACTGTCTTCTTTGTTTCGGGGGAGTTGGAGTTGGAGGCGGGCGAAGGATCGAGCTTTGATGGCAAAAATGCTGCACATCTTTAAGCTTCGTGCAAAGTTATATTCACGCTTCTATGTGTAGTTAATAAATGGAATTAGACGGTATATTTTATCTCGTATTGAAGCTTAGTAATTTGAATTTTTGCACCAAGATCAAAAATTTGGAGACTCTTTAAAAAAGAGAAAAAGGCAAATAAAAGTTTCCACCAGTGGCAAAAAATATTACATACAACGATAGCAAGAAGAACTGGCAATACCATGAGTTCCACCCCATCAATAGAAGGCCAACGCTTTGGAGGTGCATTACTAATGCGCTTTGCAGGTTCTACTTTAGCAGCATTCGCCTTAATGCTAGTACTCTCACACAAAAGTTATGTGAACGAAACCGATCAACAACAGCCAACCTCGAACGGACTACGCTCGTTACAGTGGCAAGATGAAGCAGGAGAAGAAGATCGTTACCTTCCATACCGTCATCATCCTCATCAACACAGTAGCGTGAACACAGGCTTAGATTCTTCCCTAGTCTCTGAACCCAGCTCAAAAGACTACTTCGTCTTTCTGCAAAAGTTTCCTCTGCAGAATTCTTTCAAGATGATATTCCACACCGAGGTCGTAGTCTGCCCCCGTCAAGCATTTGCAAAGGATGCACACTTTTTAGAATCTCTAGATGCATTAGTTCTAGAATTGCCACCATCTTCTTTTGATGATATCATAATCAACAAGAAGGCCAAAAAGCAAATTCACTTCGCTGTTGTTGCGAAGAATCAATGGTCGGCGCAATCCGATCCAAGCTGTGTTCAATTAGGCTATGGGGGAAAATCTGACTGGAGTTCTGTTGATAATGCATATGAGTTCTGTCGTACAGCCTGTTGTGGATCTCCTCATAAGAACGATAATAGCAATTATGCACTCAACTCCCACGATGCAGTAATCAAGAATGCCATGGGCGAAGAGAAAGAAGTGTACCTCTACGGAGTAAGCTCTATGAGTGGCGAGGACGCTTATAGAGCCGTGTGTCATGGTCATATGAATGCAGTGGAAGAAGACGAGCTTCCTATGTGTGTGTCTAATTGGGCTGGGACGGATTATAATGCACTCACTAACAACTGCAACACTTTCACATCCACCGTTTTGAAATGTGTGTATGGAATGAGTGATAGTAAACCGGATTTGGGTGTCAGTGATATGGTGAAAGTCAGCTGTCCAAAAGAGAAAAGCAACGATAAAGATGTTCAGATGTGTAAAGTACCCAAGAGTGCAAACATCCTTTCCTCGCAGTGAATAATACCTGGTTTCTTTCTTCAAGAGCAAGAGGAGATCTCGCGGAGCGTGCTGCATGCTTGTATTGTTTCTATTTTTTAGTTTAATGTAAATGTAAGGATCTTACGTGTATCACAGCCAGCTTGAATCCTATTTCCATTGTGTACCAACCAATTCCACAGAGGGACATTTATACAATATTTATGACGAGAACGAGAGAAAGAGTGATAAGAACTTGTCTTGCCAAGCAGCATATGTGCCTGATCCGGAAGTGATACATCATGATGCATGCCATTCACTCGAGAAAGAATACAGTTTCTCTTTTCGGATCTCTGAATCTAATCAAGCAGCAAACTAAGATCAAATCCGAACTAATTCATTCACGTGGCTGCCTAAACTTGAGCTGACAAATCAAAATGGCAAGTTGTGGCAAAATACATACTATTGTACCCAGCAGCCGACCCAATTGGACCTCATCAGGTCACCTACGACCTACGAGGCTGTAGCCACAAGAATTTCTTTCACATTCACATTTCACCCTTTTGATTTGATGCGGGCCCTCATCGTTTTTGTAGAGTTTTAGCGAGATACGGTACAAGTTTAAGTGGGGTTTTGGCTCACCCCCTTATTTTACATAAAAAAATGAGTTTTGGCGCAATTTAGTAGTCTTCCTATATCTTCTTTGTATGAGCTTTAATCCTAAAAGTAATTAAATACTACAGAAAGAGAATTTAATGGACGATTCTATAGATGTATTATTGTATGGGTTAATTCCATCATCTTCCCACCCAAACGATCGCCCGAAGGTACATGTACCTTCAAAAAATTCAAAAAATCATGGCGCCGACCAATGTAAAATGCACTTTACCACCGCTGCAATCGAATTAAACTGATCACTATACCCTCCAACACCCTTCCAATACGCCTAGGAGTAGTGCCAAAGATGATCCGCGGTTCCGAAAGGCGGTGAGAAAGATTATTGAGAACACAACTATCACTGTTCCAGATGCAATGAAATGCGCAGATTTCACGTCGGATGAGATCAAAAACATGTCATTGAATCAACGTATTCGTCGAGCGGCAGCCGTGGCACGTGGCGGTCAGAAACCATCCTCGATAGCAGTTGATCCATCTATGATGTCGTCTGTGTCAACTGTGACTGCAACTCCTCCGTTGAAGACGAAGCTCAAAGCAAAGAAAGTTCGCTATTCCTCTGCAGCTGCACAACAAATGCGCAAGAATAAAGTGGTTGACAAGGAAAAGAAGAAACAAGCAACGAAGTATGCAACACAATTATACGCTGACAGTAAGATGCCGGGGGAGAAGAATCTATCTGCCAAGAAGGTGCAGGAGATTGTAGAGAAAAAAACTTGGTGTTAGTGTTTCTAAACGAACAATTAATAAACACTTCGCAGAAGGGAGAGTTGGCACGTCTCCAAAAAAGACAGGTCCCGAAGGTAATTTCGATGACGAAACCGTGCTCAACCTTAGTAATGCAATGGAAAGCTACATCCAAATTCAGCAACTCAATGGAGGAAGTGGTGATGTTACTTACAAAAAGTTGGAGGAGTTATTGAAGCAGTGCACTGCTAAGAAGAAGGCTTGTGATTGTGCCTGGCTTCTGAGGCGCTTGCTCGAAGAGTCAGGAGCCGATATTAATGCCGGACGCAGTAATAATGCCGAACAACGGAGAATTATGTGGACTACGTATTACAATCTAAAGAGCTGGTTCGACAATTGGGAGAAAGATCTCCTTAAGCTTGGATTTGCGAAGACAGTAAAAGGGAAAACAGTCATCCCGGAGGATCAACTTGCTCGCATCCTCAACGTTGATGAAAGATGCCTAGTGATGGATGGAAGCAAAACCCAACGAGGTGGTAGACCTGCGGTAGTGTTCACCTCCAATTCTTTGCCCGACCTTGGCAAAGCAACTATTAAGAGTAGTGCAGCTACAACAATGATCACTGGAAGTACCGCAGCAGGTGAGGCCATCCCGCCGCACTATCAATTTGCAACAGCAGCAAAGTCAGACGAAAGGGAGAGAATTAGGTCCGAAGTAGATCGGTTCACAGTTAAAGTTAAGGGAAAGTTTGGTTGTGCAGAGGAAAGAGAATGGCCATGTACTATTGCAATGAATGAAAAGGGTGGAATGGACGAAAAGGAGTTCATGGATTATTTCTTCAATAGTCTAGTCCCACTGTATGAAGATGCCGCAGATGTCCCTGGGAAGCGAGTGATGGTGAAGGTTGATAGTGGCCCAGGTCGACTGAATCCAACGCTACTCTCCCGGGCAAGGAATATAGGATTCTATATCTATCCAGGTGTACCAAACACCACCGCTGTCACGCAAGAGACAGACCAAAACTACGGTCCTTTCAAAACTCAGTTTGTTATGAACCTCAAGGAGCTATCTGATATTCGAATCTCAAAAGGATTGACCTCGTTGCCTCCGCATATTGTTCCTCTATTTGTATTTGGGGGGATTGATCCAGATACGGGACATGAATTGAAGACTAGTGCGTTTGAGGTTGGTTTCGCTCCAGATCAGAACAAGCGAGTTTGGATAAAGTGTGGTGCTGCACCTATTTCAAGAACCCCTCTTGACAATCATCATCAAGTTAGGAGAGAACTTGGTGATGAAGATGATAAATTCAATCTAAAGATGCGGCACATTCAATCATCTCATGATCTAAGCATTCACTTCCTGAATGAAAATGGATTTGACGGAAGTGCATTCAAAGTACAGATCAAGAAGAAGGCGGAACCCAAACGGATCACTGTGCCGCACGGTCAAGAGCGTATTGATGCAATATCTACAGCATCAACTCATGGCAAACTCTTCCATGCAACTGGTGGGACCCATTTAACCAGTGATGATATATTCATTGCCACAGAGAAGAAAGTGAGGGAAGGAGAAATCTCGACGCTGACGAAGAAGAAAGAAAGGTTCACGCAGATGCAATCTGTCGAAACTGATGCGAAGGAACTTCTGGAGCGCGGTCCACCGTACAAACTTCCCGAGCTCAAAGCCATCCTCAAATACCACCAGGTGAAAGGATGTAGTAGTCTAAAAAAAACAGCAGCAGAAGCCAAATTGCAAGAGATCATCGGCAGAGGAACGCACGCACCTGACTATGGGGACTGGACTGATGCAGACGAGCAAAAACTTCTTACTCTTACCACAAAACCAATTACTCTTGGAGACACTTCACTCGGTAGGCTTCGAACTGTGAAGAGAATGGAACTACACGCGGCAATTAATCACATGTCGAAAGAGGAGAGGGAGGACATACGCAATAAAATGAATGCTGCAGATGATATGGAAGTGGATGTGGAACCAGCATCAATTGTCCCAATCCTTCCAAATTTGCCTGGTGAAAGCACTCCGCCTACTTCAGCCGCACAATTATTCCCGGACGAAATGAGCGATGTCGAATATGATGGAATGCAAGTAGAAGTCGTTTAAATGTGTTTAGTCCATATATATATGTCAAATTAATGTTATATGGTCAGCTGTCTTGTTCCCACGTTCCCACATAAAAATTTTACAAAAAAGTGATCTAGCGTCGACCATCATAAAATAGTGGTTACGCACCGAATCTGACCAAACCAAGCCGCGTCACTATTACCAAGTGAGTGCAGGCAAGGATGTTAGTGAAAGTAGCATCAAAAAGTTGGCATTATTGGTGTAGTGTCATGGTGTAGTGTAGTAGATGGCAATCGCCATGGTCTCGGTTGGAATTTTGGCGCAATGTGAAATTTAATTCCTACGTAGAACCCAGTATGTTTTCTACGTTGCGCAATTTTACAAGCCAAAACCCCACTTAAACTTGTACTAAAATCAGTCTTGATGGTAAATTTTTGTCCCCTTTTCTGTCCTCGCCACCCTTTTACCTGGCGGGCATCACGGGCCGGGGCATTTTTTCTTCGCGCTCCGTCAATCTGTAAGAGTATTCACTTACCGGATACAAGCGCTACAATAACTGGCCAGTTAGTACCTGCCGAAGCCCTCACCAACAATAGTAAGAGGACAGTGTAGCACCACAGGGCGTCTATCGAATGGCAAAAGGTTGCCATGAACGCATCCGATCTGTCTTTGACGCATCTGCAAAACACAGCTGCATCTCATGACGAGATTTTGAATTTTGGCAGGCCGGCTAATCCTACAAATTTCCCCAACCCTCAGTTCTCTGCAGTAACGAGAGTCAATGCATCTGTGCACAACCCTGCCACCGGCGAGACAGCGGTGGTTACTAACGTCTTCTATGAGGTTAGACCAGATGGTATGCCTCCGTCCAGAGCGTACTGGATCGGGAGAACATTGAGGAAGGCGATATTTGGATGTGTACGGTCGTGCACTGTGCTGCGGCTGCGAGAAGGAGGTTGGGCTGGACCACATGGCAATTCCTTTTGGGAAATCACACCTGAAATGGCAGCCGTCAAAATAATAGACTTGAGACTCGTACGAGAATACCGTGGGAGACACATTGAAGACCCAATAAAGGAAGTGGCGGCGATGCAGTTTCTGTGTAGAAATGGAGCGCAGCCGAACGTTTTACCTTGTTGGGATTTATTCAGGGATGAACGCTATATATACTTATGCATGCCATTCTGTTCAAGTGGAGAGTTATTTGGATTTGTTGAGAGAAGCGGTAGATTTGAAGAGCCTTTGGCTAGATTTTGGTTCGGTCAATTGCTCAACGTAAGTCAATTGTCTTCATTATTTCATGTTATGTAGTTCTTTGTGTTGTAATTGGTCAAACTTACGTCTCATTCTATATTCTTATAGGCGCTTTACCATATGCAAAAGAATGGCGTTTGTCACAGAGACTTATCACTTGAAAATATATTAGTTGATGAAAATACAAAGGCGCTGGTAATCGATCTTGGGATGTGTATTCGGATTCCGTACAACTCCCAGAGCGGGAACCAGGACGAAGTAGTTGATGTTTCTGAGGGAACGTTGCGTAAGCTGATTTATCCACAAGGTCAATGCGGCAAGCCAAATTACATTTCACCAGAAATTTTAGAAAATGCAGATCCCTTCGATGGCTTTGCTGTCGACGTTTGGGCTGCGGGTGTCGTTCTTTTCATTATGCTCGTTGGCTTACCACCATTTGAGCTAGCAAGCCGCGATGACCCACGGTTTCGATTGATAAGCAGGGGTGGATTACACCAACTGGTTGAACGGTGGCAGCGTCCCATCAGTCCGGATGCTATAGACCTCCTTCAAAATATGTTACGTGAAAACCCTCGTGATAGACTATCTCTGTTTCAGGTAATGAATCATCCCTGGTGTAGAGTAGAGTGGAGAGTGGTATAACGAAACAAAACACATAAACAAACAATAATGACATAAACCTATACTTTATGATATTCTATCCACATCTATCTATCCACTCTACTTGTTCTTCTTCCTCTCCTGTGCCTCTATCTCAGCATGTATTTGCGACTGAGTCGGGTAGAAAATATTACTGTAAACCTTTCCTGTTACATCAAAGATAATGGCAATCGTTGGGGCCAAAATAGAAAGAACCCATGTGATTGATCTCATATTCAACAAATGCTCCGTGACGAAAACAAATGGGAAGAAAGAAGATGGCCCTGACCTCCCAATGAGCTGCAAAATGAAGAAGAGAAACGTTCGTAAGCCAATGATCAAGTTAGGCTACAATACCAGGCAAAAGGAGCAAGCAGCACTTACTTGATACATATATAAAAACCAGATATAAAAAAGGACGGAAAACCAAGACACTCCGACCCAAGTATAACCCATTCGACTCGGCCATCCTTCGCCCTTGCCCTTCTTACACGTGATGGTAGGGAATTCTCCATTGATAATGGATCGCGTTTCTAGCAAAGCCTGTCATGGTACAGAGAAATGCAGAGTTGAGTGAGGAAGACCACCAGCATTCTGCTTGAATCAACGCCAAAGCACATTTTTACTTACCTTGAGTGTAACGATGTAGACCAAGTTACCGAAAATGGTAGTTCCGAAAATCTTGATGCCGCCACCTTCGCCATCACCCACAACTCGTCGAGAACTGAAATTTCCCATTAGCCCTTTGTATGCCGATGTCACACCTCCACCAAGCTGCATTGGCGGAGCCGAAAAGTAATATACCGTGAAAACATGGACTACACAAATAACAACCCACCGAATAAATGTCCGCAGGGACATGTATTCCTTTCGTGGTCCAGATTGATATACTTCAGGGTTGCGCATAACGTAATCTCTCGACAGATCGCGGTCGAACACTGCCATGAAGACTACTGGAAGACTCGCACCTACGAAGTTGAATACCGACAGCACCCAAGAGTCGTAAAGCGTCGTCCCACTATGCAAACATTTTACTGAATACAGCATCATTGTGGACACGAGCGCTGCGTTTTTGTAGAAGAAGAAAAGAACAGCCTTGCTCATTCTCATGAAATTCCACCTGCCATGAATTAGCAGAAGATCCTCAAGGTATCGAAATTGAGCAATAGCAAAATCTGACGAGTTCACAGCTTGCTGACCTTCAAGCCCAGATATGCCTATCCCAACATGAGCTTCTTGGATCATCCCAACATCATTTGCTCCATCTCCGATAGCTAGTGTAGTTGGAGTCGGTTCGACATACTTCCTGACCATTTTGAGTAGTAGCGCTTTTTGGATAGGACTCACGCGACAAGCAATAACAGACTCAGAGCAACTCGCTACAGCAAAAAGCATCTCTTCAAGGACAGGGTCATTCAGTATGTGCTTAAGCGCAGCGCCTTCTAAAATCAGACCTCTTCTCACTGATTTCGGATCGAAATGAGTTTGATGTGCAGGAGAGCCAGGCTCTGTAACCCCCAACATTTCCTCGATTCCCTCCTTACCAGCTTGATCTTCTACGTCAAGAGCAAGCGCATCGTTGTAGTCATCATTCAAATGCTTCACTAACTGTCCATGCCGTACATCTTTATCCACTGCAAATAAGCGTTCAAATATAGTTCTTTTGCGATTATCAAACTTTGATGTTGAGCTCGTGGGGATGTAGCTTCGCATTGAGAGCGCCTCTTCATCGAATATATTTTCATTGCATAAAGCTAGTTTCTTTATCGTCGCGGCCGAGGGTACTTCTTCAGAAGACTTTCGCCCACGACGACTCTGAAGAGATTCACGAGCCGATTTTGCTCGCTCAAATACAGCAGGCGGGTCATCAGACACTACCGATGTTTCATCATTATCGTCCGCTTTCTTCAAATGTGCATTGTTTGGATCACTCCAAAATTCCTTGATAATTTCACGTGCCAGTTGTCGTACTTTTCGTCGTTGAACTCTGGGATCTGCTTTCCTCTTGTCAGCTTCTCTTTGCTCCTCGAGATCTTCCATTTCGAATTTGTAATTATCTTTCGAGAGCCACATTCTCTTGACCTGCGTAAGATAGAACTGATTCCAAGCGAGAATACATCTTCTGTTCCATACACCGAGCACAGAAAAACACCACATGATTGATTTCAAAATGGATCCCTCCGAATGATCAAGGGATGAAAATTGGTAGGCAGGCAAGTTACCAATTTTGATGTGTCTCATGAGCTCCATTGCAATGAGGGTTTTTACTTTTTGTGCAGGACCATCCACCACTTCTGTCAAGTGCATTTTTGGTGACAACACCTTCGTCGAGTACCCAATTTCGATTGCAGTCTCCCGCTTATCACCAGTGAGGACCCATAATTTAATGCCTGCCTTTCCAAGCTTCGATATTGCTTCTGGAACTCCATCTTGTAGTTTATCCTCTATCGCAGTGGCGCCTACTATATGAAGCCCCGTTTCCACTTCATAAGCCACATCAGTCATTTTTTTGTCTCGGTTTTCTATCGAGGTAGCTGCTTCTTTGTACTTAGCAAGCCATTCTTCAGTTTTCTCTTCAGTCATAATCTTAACTCCGAGAACAAGAGTCCGTAGCCCTTCGGTAGCAAATTCTAGAAAAGAAGAAAATCAAAGTTGTTGAGAATTTGAATGAGCACATAATATGAGATAGAAAAACGTTAACAGATCTTGCCACAAACTTACCACCCAAATGGGCTTGAATGCCAAGCAGAGACGCAAACTCCGCGTTTTGGACCTCAGAGTCTGACTCAACATCCGAGGTGGCGAGGTCTTCCAGCAAGCCAACGCCTTCGCAAACACCGTCCAACATCATCGCTGAATCAGCTCCCTTGCAGAATAACATTGGCACAGATCCAAGTTCTGGTGGCGACCGAACGAGCACGGACATACGCTTTCGGTCGGAGTCAAATTTGTTTACCGCTAGAATGGTCCATGTCTCCTTGCGAGGTGAACAGCACTCATCAACAGTGATGTCATTTTCTCCAACTTCATTAGATGCAGTCTTTCCAGCCAACACTTTGGCAGTGAGTGTTCCATCCTTCATCCCCTCAACGATATTTTCATCCTCTAACAACGATGGACACGAGCACGAAATGTGGACACCGGAAGAATCTCTCCCAAGGAGTTGAAATCCAAACTCATTACTCGCCGCCGCAACAAGTGCGCCTTCATCTGGACTTTCAGCTTGGTATACGAATCCTTCTGGCGAACCATCCTTCTTTTCTTTTTTTCGAGCTTTGGTGGCTTTTGCTTTCGCTCTCTTCATGGGAGTCAGCATAGACAACGTGCTCACATTCGACTCCGTTTGCAGTATTTCCTTCGATGCGTCATTAGAGTCACTTTCATCTGGAACCTGATCCTTCTCGACAACAACGGTATGACAGATGCTCATAACACGAAGAAACATCTCTGCATTGAAGGTCAATTTTTCACTCGCAAATTGGTCAACGTTTTCTGCCGAGGCTGCGGAAGTACCGGCAGCAAGTAGACGCTTTAACGGGCGAGCCGATTCAAATTCTTCATTTTCGATCTCCTCATTCTTTTCATTGAATGAAAGTGCACGTTGAGGCGAAGCTTTCGCAACGGGCATTCCAAAAACATTACCATCAACTGAACACCTTTTGAACTCCATAACATTGCAAGTCAAAGTCCCCGTTTTATCTGAAAAGATGTATTCGACAAGGCCAAGGTCTGTAACGATTGTGCTCCTAGCTGACGCCGGAGTATCGGTCTCGGCATGATACATATTCAGATCCCAGCCAACGTAGAACATCATCATGATGGTAATCATCTCTACGGACACATACAGACTCAGAGGAACGAAATTACTCAACATAGTGATGAACATGAACGTGTTCTGAAGGTAGTTGGGTGTGGTAGCTTTCCATGCAGGCGGCACGAGATTGGAGGACTCCCCCAAATTGAAGTAAGGCCACGGTACGTTTGGATCTGTGCTAAACCCTGCATACCACAATGTCCCTATTTTTCTTTGATTTAGAACAGTTGACAACACTCCCAATGAGCACACACTTGCGATCATAATACCCAAGACCAATAGGACGGTGCGATTGATCAGCATATCCAACTGACTAAATTTAGACGGGGTGGCAACCGAGTTCATCACCAACTTTGTATCAGAACCAGTGAAGCAAGCGACCCCAATAACCCATTCCGTATTCCGCAACACAGCACCCCGAAGTAACAAATTTTCGGCGCCGAGGGGAGCACTTTCACTGCGAGAATCAGCCGACTGCGGAGGCAAAGTCAATTTTCCAGTGTAATTGTTAACATGCTGATTGGGTGGTTCAGACGTTAGCGTGGTAACGTAAGATACATTCTCTCCCTCTCTCACTGCCATCATCGATTGTTGACGACCCCCGTCACGCCTCCGCCCTTTAAACACAGACTGGAGAACTCTGGTCGAAATATTGTTCGCAAGGCTTTTGCCACGGCTAAGACTGCCACCATTCGGTAATTCATCCGCATTCTTTGGATTTAGCACAGCACCAACACCATCTACATGACCTAGAAGTGACATATTTGCAATCCTTTGCACCGCATGCTTGAGTGACTCAGCTCCACTATCATTACCCAACAAGGAATCACAAGATGAAGCCGCTAATGCATCTGGCCCCTGAGCAGGAAGGTGAGGACTGTTTCGCAACTTCAAGTTAGTTTCACCATCAATGGAACTAGTCTCAACATAGGCACTCCCACCTTCATTTGCACTAGCCAAAAGAATCAAATCTGCTGGGATCATTTCTCGATTGCGTACAAAGACAATGTCACCAGTCAATATTTTCATACGATTGACAGATTCAAACGCAATGGGAACGACAGTTGTCCCAACCTTGGCCTCCACATCCTTCCCCTTATTCACTTTGAGATCTCTTATGCGGTTCTTCCTCTTATTTTTCCGATCATTACTATCGATTTCCTCCGCCCTACGTAACACTACGCAAGGGTGGTTATTCGTCGTCTTATCACTTACATGACGTCGTGCATCTGTGTAACCTTCTTGAGCTAACGAGACAGAAACGACAACGGCGAGCGGACCAAGCGTCGTCCAGGGATTGACCGAGGAATAAAACCATGGCGAGTAATACCCCACGAACATGAGAATACCAACGCACGCAAAGTAGATATTTCCGTTTCTACGAAATTGCTCTCTAATGGCCTATGACAAATAGTATGATACAATAAAGAAGATGTGGACAGGCATATTGTCATTGTTAGATTGGTCAAGTGGAAATAATTATTTTGCAATATCAGAAGGGCAGAGTACTTACCAGAGGAAAGAACGATATCCATGAATACTTGGATGTCTTGACACTATTGTCCGCAAAGGGGGGATTACACTCTTGCCGGCCGAAGTCGACTGTTCTAGATTCCTCCCCTTCGTTATCCTTTTTACGAAGACCCATTTTGATGTCACCTACGCTGTCTTGGGCTGTCGGAAATTAGAGAGCGGCCAATGATGCTACGAATCTCAATCTCAGGAGGCGAAATTAAAAGCAAGGACACCTGAGGGCTTGCCTGCTTATTGCTCCCTCCTATCTATTGACAGAAAAGATGAAGTGCAACGATTTGGTGTCGTCCAAGTGTATAAATGTCTCGTCTGGAGCGGTGCCAAGAACTGTTGTGACGAATTTAAATGAAAATGCGCTGATATTACCACAGCTTTTCGTCATTTTTTTGTTTTCTGTGGTGAAGGTGAGGATGGCGGGCCGGGGGAGTCACTCGAATATCCACTACTTGATTGCCTTCCCCCCTTCAAATCTCAGCTTAGCTGAATTCTCATACCCCCTCTTCAAATTATAGCTGGAAGATAGACGACAACTTCACCAATACCCCCCTAAACCTCAGCCTCGAGCCAAAATTCGCATACTCCCGGGTGTATATTTCGAATGACTCTTGTAGCCGTGGGGGCTTTGATTTGGGCCTTTTCTGGCTTCTGGGGGCGTACACCACCGCCCAAGCTACAATAAGGAGAACCAGCCTACTTTGGCGAGAAAGAGTCATTTTCAACAAAGTGAATCACATGACAATCTTCAACGTGGGAACTCAGTATCATTGGAAGCAGCATTCTCTCTGTCCATTTTCTTCTTTCACTTTTTTCTTGCCGCCGACCTGTGCACTCGGTTCTTACCACACTATTCCACTACTCCAACAAGCCTACACACTACAACCAGCGCAGCCTCAACATGCTTATCAAAAGTGTTATTCTTCTTTTAATGGCTGGTATTGGTGCTACCGCCATTCGTCATCGTTATCGTAATCATTTGAGCTTTCTAGATGTAGATGTAGATGAGAAAGAAATGGAGGGCTTGTTGCGTATGAAGAAACATAGAATGTCAATGATGCTGACAACAACTGTTTTCCACCACGTCATCCCAAACAACTCCTGCCGCAGCTTCTGCCTGTAACCTCACTCCACAAGTTCGTGCAGCCAAGTTCCGTCAAATGGCTATCCAAATTGCAGGTACGCCCGCTGCGACTCTCAACAACGAAAACTCTCCTCAGGCACAAGCCCTCGACTGGATCTCCAACAAGGACCAAATGAACCCTCCTCTTTGCCCAAGCGATGAACCAGAAGCACTCCAACGTTACATCATGGCCGCATTTTACTTTGCCACAGGAGGCGGCAGCTGGAAAGAGTGCATTGCTCCTACCGACACATCGCCTGCGGCCATTGCTGCGGCGAACCAAAATTGCAGTATTGAAGCGACAAAATACCCAATTGGTGACCGTAAATATGGTACAGATGCTTGGTTAACACCTAAACCTATTTGCGACTGGGCAGGACTTGTTTGCCACATCGATGATGAGAGGAAGGGCACTCTTGATCAGATCGATTTTGAAGGCAACAACTTATCCGGCAGCTTGATTGATGAAATCGGTCTGCTGAAGAATCTGCGATTCCTCATTCTTGAACAAGGAACTATCGAAGGAGAGATCCCAGAATCAATCGGAAACCTCCCACTTCTCATTGTAGACTTAGACTTCAACAGGTTGATTGGCCCGATCCCTCCATCTCTATACAATATCAAGTCTCTTCTGCAGCTTGACTTGAATGACAATCAGATGACTGGACTTTTGAGTTCAGACGTTAAACATTGGCAGAAAATGACGTATTTGCAGCTCAATAACAACGCATTCACAGGAATCATTCCTTCTGAACTCGGACAGTTGCAAAAACTTCGTGAGTATAACTTGTGCCCTTCCCTTGACGGTCGACCACTTCTTCCACAAGACTATCTAACAATCACACCTTTTTCGCCTATAAACCACAACAGACACTGCATTCTTCCACGGCAATGGATTCATAGGAAGTATGCCTCAATCAGTATGCGACAATCTTGTCACAGAGGGTGGAAAGCTCTCGACTTTGGAAGCAGATTGCGCTGGACAAAGTCCTCAAGTTGCTTGTGGTGCACAATGCTGCACTGCTTGTTTTGAGAAGATGGCAGAATGAAATGGGACATAATGTAATGTAGTATAACCTCAGAAGAGGACTTGTTTTGTTTGACACGAAGGCTTTGTAACGAAATAAACGAAAAAGTTGCATGCTCTGTTAGCTATCTTTATGTATCACCGCTTTCAACATATGTATGCAGTCACCTCTGATCGTTTCCATTGCATCGTCAGGACGATTTAAAAGCCGCACTTACAGGCATACAGCACACAACCCCGACAAACAAGTGCACGCGCAAGTATTTATCGATATCGCGTGTGATTTCATTCTTCTCTCGACGCCTTTCTTCTCTGTTTTCCCTTTTTTGACAAAATCTTTGATCTTGCACTTCGTGAATTCGTGACATTGAACAGCTGAACTCCTCAACAACAGTCAACAACTTCTGTCATACGTACAATAGTCACTACTCCTTCATCAGCCGGTTATCCGGCAGAGCTCGACAGATCGTTGAAACCGAAGCGCTCGATCTGCGCAATTGTGGTAGCGGTACCACGGCTTAAGCTTAGCTTGCTTTGACCGAGGAAGGTCCCTACGACCACGGTTCGGGAGAGTTGTTGCTCCCAAAGATGCCACCATTGCCAACAAATGCGTTCTCGCTGGCGGCGATAGTAAGATCATATAAAACGCAAAAACAATCGCAGGAACAGAAGAAGCAACAGTATGTCTTGGTACACGAGCGATTCCCGAGAGGCTGGTGGCTTCCTGGAGGTGGAATTGAACACAAAGATTCTACACCAGTTGATGCCGCTGTTCGTGAAACGATAGAGGAGGCAGCGCTACCTCAATGTGGAGATTTGCCAGTTATGACCCACTTACTTTCTTTAGAACAAACACAAGGGCGGATACGATTCATTTTTCGGGGTGAGTGGTGTGATGACGATGAACAGAGCATTCTGAAGTGCCCTCCTGGAGATGACGACTCAATCGAAGCAAAATGGATAACTTGGGAAGAAATAAACAACTTCAAACGAAGAAGAAAGCACATCCCGCGAGAACAGTGGTTGGACGACGGCAATGATAATGCTCATCCACTATCTTCCACGACGTCAGTGAATCACCCCTGGCTCAGAGCGCATGAGCCACTCACTTTCTTTGGCATGCTGGAAAATTCTCTGCAACAAAATGAATCTATTCCTGCTGGATTGAAACTATGCCAGGTTGAAGATAAAGATGAAGTAGTTGGAGCATTCTTCAGTCGATCAAAAGAAAGCTGTCAATCTGCCTCAGAAGTTCAAACTCTGACCATTCAAGGAAGAGCTACATTTTTGATTCACCTCAAGTGTCGTCTCCTTGTCTATGACAGCGAAAACCAGCTATTTGCTACGATGTCGAGTTTTGTAGATGATCAGAATGAAAAGACTCTTCGACAATTAGCTGATGAAATGATATCACAATTCGCGTCTTCAACATTTGAAACAGGATTACAGAGGGTAGAATATACTGCTCATGAAAATGGAAGGGATGCAACATTGACAGTATTTCCATATGCAATTACATCTTCCAATCAAGACTTTCATAATGACGTAAAGTGGGTCTCAAAAGATGAGTTGGCAGATTCTCTAGATCAACGATTGGCAGCACATTTGTTGTCAGGACAAGGCAATTTCGCTGATTTGAATATTATTCTCAGAGATACAGAATGTGCAATGTAATAGATTATCTTGCTGTGTCGCTACCATTATTTAGTAGATCTGCTCTTCAGTTTGGCAAGGGCCTCCTTTTGCTTCGCCGTAAGCTCTTTTTTCTTTGATCTGTCGACACTGGTTAGGGACTTCTTAACAGCAGATGTAATCCCCCAACCAACCTTTTTGTCGCATTCCAAAGCCATTCGGGCCTCTGCTATAACATCACAAGCCATTTCACTATCTCGACTCATTCCAGACGATGTTGTTTTTGCTAGACGATTGACCCATTTTGGAAACTTTTCTAAGCGCACATTAGTACCCCCCCTTCTACAAGCGCCGTGGCAAATGTCTCACTGAAGTGATTACAGTTACGATGAGCAAGATGATAATTGTCACCACCGAAGTTGCTCTCTCTCAGATGCTGTATGATAGAATTGACTTCCTTTTGATTACAAAACGTTTGTCCCAGGATAATAGATTCACGATATTGTCCATTCCCTGGCACGTAACGTCTTGACTCGGCAGAGTCTCCTCCACCAATTGGAGAGCTGGTTCTTGTAATGCCGAGAGTAGAACCAAACTGGTAGCGGAAGCCACCAACATCAACGCTGGTGTGATACATGCCGAGCCCAAGAGGTTCGAGGAGACCAACAAACATCCGAGAGAAACCAGATAGCTGATGCCGCGGTTCATCCGAAGACGATTGATTTTGTTGATCTGACACAAGATCGTAAATATTCAGTATCACGTTATCCGCCATGGTTGTTGCAGCTTAAAAGTAATAGGTCTTCTACTTTAGTAGTACCGTACCAAGCAAGGCAACAACTCAAGCAAGAACTTTCACACCATTTGACCACTAGATATCGATTTGGCAGGATTTAGGATTTTGCCTTTCATTCCATCGAATTAGATAGAAGTGCAAAAATGGCGAGTGTGTGAGAAGCTTTCCGATCGCATTTCTTACTGCGTCCCATTTTGATTCTGTCGTACCAGTACTTCCTCCCAGAATGAAGGCTACTACTCAACTGAGGTGAAGTCAACAGTATACACCTCTTGGATTCTATAGAATAGCTAATTTGTTATCTAACTAATGCAAGCAGTCCTGTGCGGAAGTTAAAGCCTGCTCTAGAGAAAGGAGGATATGAAGCCCGCCCCAGTCAAAGAATTAGTTGATGCAAGGTTGTTACGGCCGATAGTCGCTGGGCATCATCCCGGAATCTTCGATTACTACATCAACGTCGGGCTTGTCACTGGAATCTTTAGAAACGTCCTCAATCTTTCTAACTACGTCCATTCCATCAACAACCTCACCGAACACAACGTGCTTGCCATCCAAATGAGGAGTTTCTCTACTAGTAATAAAGAATTGGCTGCCATTAGTTGCAGGGCCAGAGTTTGCCATCGATAACAATCCTCCTTTAGTGTGCTTGATCTTGAAGTTTTCATCGTTCTGAACGGGAAGAAGCAAATCAATCAAAGTTAGGATCAGCCAAACCGCAACAACACGCAAAAGTTTTTGAACACCACACGATACACTTACAAATTTCACGCCGTAAATACTCTCTCCGCCCGTTCCTGTGCCATCAGTAAAGTCACCTCCTTGGATCATAAAATCTTTAATCACACGATGGAAAGCACTTTTTTTGTAATGCAATGGTTTTCCAGAAACACCGTCACCCTTTTCACCAGTACAAAGTGCTCTAAAGTTCTCAGCAGTTTTGGGTGTGATATCTGCATACAATTGCATCACAACTCGTCCCAGCTCTTCATCACCCTGCTTGATATCAAAGTAAACATGAGGATTATCACCCTTGGCATTTGGAACAAGAGGTCCTTCTTTTTCGTCATACATGCTAATCTTTCCAAACACCCCCCCAAACAGTGCTTTTTCTTTCTTCTTGACTTCGGCATTTTTCACTTTCAGTTCGGCAATTGCCTTCCGGACATCCTTGTTTTTATTGTCAATTGCATATGCCGCTAGAAGATCTGCTTTGGCATCTTTCAACTCTCCAATATTCATCTTGGCCAATCCTCTGCGGTACAAGATCTTAATGTTGCTCTTTGATTCTTCTGGGCACTTGCTGAACACTTTGTTACAGCAATCAATCACATCGGACCAAGAGGAAGCTTTAACATAACACATGGCTGCATTTCCCAAGCACTTGACGAGCATATCTTTCTGATCATCAGCGAGTGTTTCACCCTCTTCGTTCTCATCTGCAAGATCAGCTGCTTTCTTATACAAATCTGCAGCAATAGCGTGGTTACCTGATGTGAACTCCTTCGTTCCTTCTTCCTTCAAACTAGCCGCCTTTTGCAAACGTTCCTCTGGTGTCATTTCCCAAGGTTGCTTTTCTTTTTCTTTGAATCCAAGCAGCTCCACATCAAAGACAAGATTCGCCTTTGCCGGAATGGTGGGAGGCATGCCTCTATCGCCGTATCCGTAATCACTACGGATCGCCAGCCTGACCTTCTCGCCCACCTTCATGGATGCAAAGCCTTCATCCCATCCCTTGATCACTTGGCCCTGTCCGATTGTAAATACGAATGGCTTGCCGCGATCGCGAGAACTGTCGAACTTGGACCCATCGCTTTCGAGTGTGCCTGTGTAATGTGCCGTCACCTCAACTCCATTGGGTGGTGGTCCAGCGGCATCTTCTGGAGCTGCCTCTAGGATGGTCTTCATGATGCCCCCATCTTGGGCGAGAGAAACGTCGATTGGGTCGCTCATGTTGTTGATTATTCAGTAGTAGTTGGAAAGATTGTGATGGTTAGATTATCTAGCTGTGCTATGGCATTGGCAGATGGTGTTATGCGCCCATGATGTGTGGTGGCAATTTTTCTTGGAAGATCTTTGAGATAAAGGCTATGCAGACCAATTCTTCTGGGCCGCCATTTTTTTGCCACCGATCACAAAAAAGACCACACCATGGTGCTCCAGGCCTATGCAGCAATAACGGCGATAAACAATTATATAACAAACCCACAACATAGTCACTAGACCCATTTTTCACGCTGAATCGAATGGTGCAGTCGGCGGTCCGCTATCGCCAGCGCCTACAGACGTATTGACAGTGATAGCAGCAGCAGCGATTTTTCCACAATCGAAGCGACAACATAGTTTGGGCATCATGTGGGAGGGGTAATGATCAATATATAACGCTGACATGATAACCCCATATCCGCATAGGTATAAGCCGGCGAATAATCGCCGGCGATAGTGACAGAAATGAGTAATATAGCGGCATTTAGTGAGATTTAAGAAGGCATGAAATCTGCCCGAACAGCGACGGCATCAATCACAGCACATGTCTATGCAACAATGAATTACGATATTCCAAACCCACAAGATGGTCACAGGACCTCTTTCATATATTGAATGGTCGTGTCAGTAGCTCGCAATAATCAATGTTTTTTGACGTACCCACCGCCAAGTTAGATGCGGTATGTTTTGCCCATTTTCGACACATCATGACCCACGGCCGCCGATGAGGAGGGGTAATATACCTCAGATAATACTCCAATAATAACCACAGCACCAAATGGGCGTGATATGCTGATTGTTGGTTGGGAATATCTGTGAACAGAAGTGATTCAGAGGCACGGAGATCAATAATAGAGGAGAGTTCAGAATCTGTTAGAATAGTGAGCATCTGAGGCCTCTACATTGGAGAATGGTCTCACAACCCCATCATCAATACCAGAACGGATCAACCTCCCACATCTTCAAAAAGGTTGATGTCTCTACAAAATAGTTGATTGTCTTGAACGCAGATGCACTTATCTCACATCCATGGCCTGCTACATTGGCTCCTGTTGGTATCCAAATGCTGGTCAAACGTTTTTTGGAGTGTCATGCACAATACAGAAGTGACAAAATATGTTGAATGATGATACGAAATGAACAGTGTTTGCAAAATCAATAAGAGCGTTGAAAGATGAAGGCAAGAGTATGGAAAAGAAGCACCCTTGTTGGTGTTAGGTTGCATCATGCAGCTGAAGAGCAGAAGTCAGAAGTTCCAGGTAGTAGTGGCATATTATGACTAAAGATCAACAAAGCAATATTTATATTTGACATTACCACAATATCATCATCAGAGCACATGCCATTTAGCTTTGTCTACCATGTTGATTGCATTATTCTCAGCTTGGTTTCATCAGCAAAGTGTGTTTGCCCCGGTAAACATGGGTCAAATATTATATATGATAGAGAGTTTCGCCACAGCCGCACCCACGGCTCCCAACTATATCATATCATTCCGATGGATTCTCGATTACTAGTGATATAAGATGTATGGTTGCAACACTTATTATTACATAGATTTCTATGAAGATGTGCATGATGTGCTTTGTGCTTTCACGGAAGATAAACACCACCAGCAGCCAAGGAGTACCCGAGGAAAAAGATTAATGCACACTTATGGGCGCCCATGCCCAAGAATGATCTCTTAGGGTAGCCATATGAAGGTTTTGTATTGGTAACTGTGCTCATATTGAAGATAGGAATGGATAAGAAGGCATATGCCGTGATTGATGCCCTCCCTATTCGAGCAGATTTCATGCCTTCCTTATTTTCACTCAATGCAGCTATATTACTCATTTCTGTCACTATCGCTGGCAGATAGTCGACGCCTTATACCTGTGCGGATATGGGGTTAACATTGCAGCGTTATGTATTGATCATTACCCCTCCCACATGATGCCCAAACTATGATGTGCCGTAGATTCCGAAAAAATCGCTGCTGCTGCTATCACTGTCAATACGTCTGTAGGCTCTGGTGATAGCGGACCGCCGACTGCACCATTCGATTCAGCGTGAAAAATGGGTCTAGTGATTATGTTGTGGGTTTGTCATATGATTATTTGTCGCTGTTATTGCTGCATAGGCCTGGAGCACCATGGTGTGCGTCTTTTTTGTGATCGGCCGGAAAAAAGTCGCGGCCCAGAAGAATTGGATTTTTGGCGCCTTGCATAGCCTTTATCGCAAACAACCGACGGCCATCATTGCATTGGGCATAACATCTAATCACGAGACTGAACTACTACCACCAGCAACATCATTATGACGCAGATTCAGCTTGCAGCTGCCAGGGCAGCGAGGCGTCAATTGAGCAGATTCGCCAGCCGAAATAATGGCTTGAGATCATCGCCTCTCTTATGCCATCGCTCAGTTGATGTCGCCAGTAGCATCTCTCGCTCTTCTTCCGCCAATCAACAGTGGTCCAATACCCAATATCATCAGGTTTCATTCATGTCGACAGAAGCTGCCAAAAGTGATGACAGCAGCGGCGAAGAAATGGAATTTCAGGCAGAAACGAGACAGCTATTGGATATCGTTACCCATTCACTCTACACAGACAAGGAAGTATTCCTTCGCGAGCTCGTCTCTAATGCCAGTGATGCACTTGAAAAACTTCGTCATGTTCAGGCAACTGGAACCATCAGTGGATCAGGTGGTGACCAAGAAAGTAGTATTCCTCTTGAAATTCGTATTACTACAGATGAGGCTTCGAACACTCTCACCATTACAGATACTGGAATTGGAATGACAAAAGAAGAAATGGTTTCGAATTTAGGGACTATTGCTAGAAGTGGATCGAAGGCATTTGTACATGAAATGAATCTCAAGGCACAAGGGGCTGATCCTACTACCGATGTTGATCCATTTGGTGAAGGAATTATCGGGAGGTTTGGAGTTGGATTTTACTCTGGATTCATGGTGTCAGATAAGGTAGATGTGCGTTCCAAGTCGGCAGGGAAAGTTTCCAACAATGAGACGGAAATCACTGAGAGCAATGATGATCCAATTGTTTGGGAGTCTACAGGAACTGGCAAATACAGCATATCAGCATTATCAGAAGACATTCGCCAGGATCGCGGTACATCCGTTGTGCTTCATCTCAAACCGGAACTTAGTCAGTACTCAAATGAATCTACCATTGAAACTATCTTGAAGAAGTACTCCAACTTCGTTGGATTCCCAATATTTCTCAATGGCAACCGAGTCAACACGATTGATGCAATTTGGCTACAAGAACCCAAGACTGTTGATGAAGAGAAGCACTCTGCATTCTACAAGTATGTATCACATATGCACGATGAACCGCTTTCAACCATCCACTTCCGAATGGATGCACCACTAGATATCAAAGCCTTGTTTTACATTCCCAGCTTTCATCAAGAAAAGTATGGAATGGGACGTATGGAGCCAGGAGTATCTCTGTACTCTCGAAAGATTCTAATTGAGGCGAAATCACCAGATATCCTTCCAGACTGGTGCCGATTCATCAAAGGAGTGGTTGACTCTGAAGACTTGCCATTGAGTATATCTCGAGAGAAACCGCAGGATTCAGCACTAGTAGGTAAAATGAGGAAAGCGTTGACGAGGAAGCTCATATCGCACTTGAGCAAAATGATGAGGAAAGAGCCTGAGAAATACAAGGATGAATTCTACAAAGAGTACAACTTCTTTTTGAAGGAAGGAATCTGCCAGGATTTTGAGTCGCAGCAGCAACTTTCCAAGCTTCTCTACTTTGAAACCTCGAAAGGAATGGCCGGAGAGCTTGTATCCTTGGACGAGTATGTGTCGAAATGTCCACCTGAACAGAATGATATCTATTACTTATTTGCACCGTCACGTGAGTTGGCTCTGCAGAGTCCCTACATGGAAACATTTCTCAAGAGCAAGCGTGAGGTTATCTTTATTTACTCAGCTATTGATGACTTTGTCATGGCGAATTTGAAGCAATTCGAGGGAAGGAATCTGCTGAGTGCTGACCGAAGCGAATTGAATATCAAGGATGACGACGACGCAGAAAAGGACGACAAAGATAGCTCTGACGATTCCGATGTGGCAAAAGGGCTCACATCTAGCGAAGCCACTGACTTTTGTGCCTGGTTCCAGACAACTCTTGCCTCCAAAGTATCCAAATGCAAAACAACCAACAGACTTTCCTCTTCGCCAGCTGTAATCACTGACAACGAATCTGGAGCATTGAGGCGTATGATGCGCATGGTGGAAACGTCTGAAGGTGGCACATCATCTAATTCCATGCCATTGCCTAAGCAAACAGTAGAAATCAATCCCAAACATGAAATCATTGTGGGAATCCATCGTTTGAAGGAGAAAGACCCGATGCTGGCTGAAGTCTTGGCCGAACAAGTGGTGGATAACTGCTTAGTCGCAGCTGGCTTGTTAGATGATGGAAGAACTATGCTCCCAAGATTGAACGACTTGATGTTGTGCATTGTCAAGAACAATGTTAAAGAGGAGAGTGGTGAAGAAGATAGCAAGAAGGAGTCTTAAAGTAACAAAATCTTCGTAACTCTTTTACTGATCATAAGGTAAGTAGATGCTTTTGATGTCCTGCCATGTTCTATCCTCCTCCTGTAACTTAGGTCCGTCCTTCACCGGATTTCTCTCCCCACATGACTGGTATTTCTGTACCAGGCGGCCTGTGTCACAACAACCAGTCAAAATTTGTCAAAATTCTATTGAATACTAACCCCGAAGAAAATGGGTGAAAAGAGTATGTTTTCCTGATGCATTATTATAAACATTTCCAAAACAAGTGAGAGATTAAACCTTTTATTGATACTTCTATCTTAATCTGGGGTAGTATTTGAGTAGGAACAAAATGCCGAACATCGAAGAGATTTTTGATGTTCTCTTCGACGGCTCGGGCGATTTTGAACTTTTACCATGGAGTGAGGAGTGAAGTTCCGTTGCACAAACAGTACAAGATACACACCCTACTCACTCCCAATCGCATCGACGCAACTCTAGATCATCTATTTAAATTCACTCTACGTATCATGACGTCCAATGTTGAGGATTTCGTGTGGGGCGCTTTCAATGTTGCGCAAACAAGCATCTTTGGAAGCAGCAGCAACGCTGACGTTCACGACACCAATGAATGGACAAGACAACTTGGAGGCGGCGGCGGTGAGGGTGGAGCTGAACAGGCGACTCATATTAGTTTTCAAGATCTATATGCTTCAATTGTAAGTAACGATCAAATGCGTGAATTGTGCCTATTTCATGAAGCAAAAGAACTAAACCAGCCATCAAAATCTTTTTGCACAGATATTCTTCGCATGCATTTACGTGTTTGGTCAAATTGCAGCACGTTTCCTCAAAATGCCATCTCTCGTAGGTGAAATATTTGCAGGCATTATCCTCGGTCCGAACCTAACAAAATTTGTTCCTTATCCCATATCATTTGTGATGCTGGGTGAAATTGGCCTTATTCTATTGGTTATTGAGGCAGGGATTGATATTGATCTGACGACACTCAAGTTGATTGGTACGAGAGGTCTCATCATCGCAATCATTGGTTCTATATTGCCCATCGCAATTGCTTTTGGGATAGCCCTTGCAATTGGAACTGATATGAAGGGATCAATTGCAGCTGGTGCATCATTTGGACCAACGAGTCTTGGAATTGCAATGAACATTCTCCGCCAGGGAAAAATTGTGAACACTCCTGTCGGCCAGCTCATCATTAGTGCGGCAGTCATCGATGATATGATTGCCCTCATTATTCTTAGTCAGCTTAGTGCCTTGAGTGGAACGGCAGACGTTGCATCAATTGTCATTCCGATTGTGAGTGCACTTGGTTTTCTCGTACTCGGTGGCTACATTGCAGTTTACGTTCTCCCTCCCATCCTTGATCGTCACCTCTTCTCGAGAATTAAGAAGGAGAATCATGGTTCAGTAGGCTTGGGACTCATGTTTCTTATTCTGTTCGGATTGATGCCCGCTACATACTATGCCAAATCTTCATTTCTGATGGGAGCATTTATCTCAGGACTGGTCTTTTGCCGTAATCACGACGTCCACGTTCGATTTGTAACACAATTCAAGCGCCTTCTTCAGTGGCTAATGAGAATCTTCTTTGCTGCAAGCATTGGATTCCAGGTGCCTATCAAAGACTTTGGAAATGGTAGTGTTATTGGGTACGGTTGTCTCTTCACTCTGGCTTTGTTGGGTAAACTCGCCGTTGGCTTTATTGTTCCAAATTTCAACAACACAGAAAAGTTTCGTGGCCTCCATTTGAGAGACTGTCTCGTTACTGGATTTTCAATGGCAGCCGAGGGAGAGTTTGCGTTTGTCATTGCAGTATTTGCAGCCGATCAGGGACTTATCTCTCCAGATTTATATGCTTCGATCGTGCTAGCTGTTCTGATCTCCACTATCATTCCTCCATTTGCACTCAGATTCACCATTTCATATTACAACAATCTTGCGCTAAAGATGCTGAAAGAGGCCGAGGATTTGGAGAGACAGCGTGGTCGAAGTCCAAGTGAAGACCTGTCTCCACAGGAACTAGAAGCAACCCTCCGTGTGAGTATAGCAATGCCTACTTTGTGCAAACATCTCTGAATGTCAATCTCATATTATGCCGTATTCAACGCACATTTTTCATTGCAGGAACAAATCAGAGCGAACAAAATCGTTTTCCTTTGTATCCAAATTCAGTGTTCGTCAACATGGGGACTCATCCCAAAAATAATCTCAACACTATCAAAACTTAAGGTAGAGGTTATTGACAATCGTTCATGGCACCCACGTGGAGTTGACACGACTTTAATGACGGAAATATTTGTTGAGGACGATTACTTCCTTAGCGCAAGTGAAGAAGAAACATTAACTATTGAAGAGCGTATTGCACAAGTTAGTGAAGCCATGACTAAAGCTATCCGTCAGCCGGTAAGTCTACACGTTGAGAATTATTCTATATCCCACTTACTTTACGACAACTGACAACACCTGTGCTCTGTCATAACACGCTTGAAGGGTGCAACTGTTAAGGTGACTAGGTGGTTTCCAGGAGTGCTTAAAAAGATTGTGGAAGAAGTCAAGTCGGAAACTTCTGTGACCAACAACATGGGGAAAAGCGTCAAGGAGTTGCTCGCAAAAGAGGCAACAACGCATTTGGAGACGAAGAGAAACATACAAATCGCAGCAACACAGGAGAAAACACTCGACAAAATCAAGGCAGAGATGGGCATACCTTTGGATGACGCGGTTCCAGAAGAGAAAACGGTTACATTTGAATCATTGCAAGCGAATGCACAAGCTCCTCCTCCAACAACAACTCGCCGACGTGTTCGCCAAAAGATGAGGTCAACCCCTGTTGTTGGAGGCTCACTATTCGACGAACCACCGCCAACCCCAAATAAACCACAGGCGGACGCGACTGGAGGTGGAGATCGTCAAGCTGATCCATTTTCTTCCATGTCTGGTGGACAGATGGCAGAGCTGGTGGTAGGAGGTGAAGTATTTCATATCAGAGTAATGCCAGAGACTATCCATAGGATTCGTTCAGGATACAGTGGGGAGGTGTTGGACGATGCAAGTGTCAGGTTCTCTCAAAAAGATGTCCCTATCGAGCACCGTCTCCAGGGTTTGGTCCGCCATGGTGGTTTAGAAACTATCACCGAAGATATGTCGGACACGGCATCGAATAAGGAATCAGATACGTAGTGACAAAACTATCACATCCCGGGTAGTAGTAGAAATGTAATAAAATAATAAAGGTAAGGGCATTGGCGTCAGCTAGACGTGTTACATATTGACTTCGATCCATGCAGTTCTGATTTTTGACCTCACACCACGGCATTACATCACTGGTAAGTGTAAGGGTTGATTTTTATAACAATTTAAGATGTCCCTACACTGACTCTAACCTACTTCTATCAGTTGACGCACAGAACGCCCAACTGAACTAACACTCATTAACTTTCTGCCTCGCTGCATGAACTAAATCCCGTTCCTCACTAGAAAGTCCCCATACGGGCTCTCCCTCTACTTCCAATCGATTCAAACAATCCATAACATCCGAAGAAGTCATAATTTTCTTAATCTTTGAGCTGATTTCCAAGGACTTTCCAGTGACACCGCTGTTGCCTTCTTTTTCCTCCTCTAGCATCTCTTCCAGCTTACACATTTCTTGCATCACTAAGGTGAGGTTTTCAACGTCAGCTGCCAGAGCCATCATCTCAGGTTTGTGCTCTGTTTCTATTTTGGATACACGAGCTCCACCCGATCCGTAGAATCCTCCCTGTCCCTCACTTGCTTGGCCTCCAGAGTATGTAATGCTTTCTCCATATCCAGAGCTTGAGAACGCCATCCGCGAGATTGATGATGTGCTGGTCGCAGCTCGAGCTGTAACTCTTTTGCAGGTTACGCGAACGAGACCGTGCATTAACTTGGTGCAGTGTGGTGCCGACATCATGAATAACCTTCTATATATTACTACGCAGCAATAAATTGATAATAATGTCGACGTTGCAGGCGACCTGAGTGTGTCAGCGTAGGATAATATGGCATCCAAAAGAAGATTCAGGAACTCCAAAATGCGAGAGATGAAATCCTTTTGATTTCCCTCTCTCATCTCTCCCATCTTCTACTAGAAAAGGGGGCAAACGCCGCCCGTAGCCCGCTCACGCATGTCGAAGTTGTGTCACCTCCACCTCTCCCAAAGAACATGACGACGTTGTTGTTTTTACGTCTACAT
This sequence comes from Skeletonema costatum, assembly GCA_018806925.1. Lineage (NCBI taxonomy): Eukaryota > Bacillariophyta > Thalassiosirophyceae > Thalassiosirales > Thalassiosiraceae > Skeletonema > Skeletonema costatum. The sequence goes on along the minus strand of JAHBBA010000841.1, from coordinate 22,475 downwards.
GTTGTTTGTGTTTGTGTGTTGTAGTCGATGGTACAAAAGAGCTTCAATAGCTGCATAGCTTAACATACACTAGACGGGGCTTTCAGAGGCACACGTGGCTCATGTTCGCAGATCTGGGCGTTGCTTCTATTTAGAATCGATGATAATCATGACGCTTGGAAGGAAGTGTAGTTCAGCTTCACTGATAACACTGTGCTTTCTCATATGGTCAAGAGGAGCTGCAGGGTTTCAGGTAGCACAATACAATCATTGCCGCATATCTCTATTGGGATCTTCGTTTCAGGCTCCAATACAATCGAGACCAATACAACATCGCAGAGTGCTTGCGCTATCGGCTACCTCGAAAGATGACAAAGAAGAAACAGTAGAGAAAGAATCATCAACATCATCATTCGCAGGCCTTCCATCTTACAAAAGAATATTCTTCTTTGTCGCATCAACTGTTGTCATTTGGGTCTCAGAACCGCTTCTAAGTCTCGTGGACTCTGCCGCAGTAGGACGATATGCATCATTATCAAGCTCTTCACAATCTGTTATACAATTGGCTGCACTAGGTCCAGCAACAATGCTTTGTGACTCAACAATGTATCTCACAACATTTATTTCAATGGCAACGACCAACAAATTAGCAAGGGCGTTTGCTAGGAATGATGTGGACGACCAAGTATCTACACTATCACACGTAATGGGGTTGTCGCTTTCTGTAGGCATCTTGATTACGCTACTGATAAATTTCGCTGGTGAGAATATTCTAGCTGCCATCATTGGGCCAGCCAGCACAGCTTCGGTTGAAACTACCAAGCAAGTGTTGAGTGCAGCGTTGGATTACTCTCGGATTAGATCGATCGTATCTCCGTTAGCTGTGATGGGCTTGACGTCCCAAGCAGTACTGCTTTGCTCGCAAGACACAAAGACACCAGGACTCGCGGTATTGGTGGCTAGTTTGGTTAACATTATTGGTGATTACATTCTTGTAGCAAACATGAATTGGGGAATTCGTGGGGCAGCGTGGGCAACAAGTATGGCTAGCATTCTAGCCAATGGGATCCTTGTTCGTAAGGTTTGGCAGAAGATGCAACGGTGGAAGGATAAGCAATCTCAAAAGGTGCAAGATATTCCTTTTCTGTCGCTTCCAAATCGCGCAGCTTTCATTTCACTTATACAACTGGCAGGCCCGATCTTCTTCGTCCTGATAGGGAAGATCATGGGATACTCATCAATGACAATAACTGCTGGCAGCTTTGGTATTGCACCATTAGCATGTCACAATGTGCTCATGCGAGTATTCTTCTTTTTTGCAACCTGCGGCGATGCTCTATCACATTCAGCACAAACGTTCTTGCCAGGATTATTGTACCGCAAAAAGCTGCACGAAGAAGCAATCTCAACTTCCCTTACAACAACAGCAAGGAACAAAGACATTGAATCGACAAACGATGATAGTACAAATCCAAGAACTTTCCTCAAACGTCTGCTCTTTTTCTCTGTTGGAGCAGGAGTATTCAACTCGTTGGCAGGACGATACATTGCCAACAGTGCAGGGGGAACGTTCACAACAGACTCGTCGCTTGTAGCTCTTATGTCACGCGCATCACCGTTTATGGGGTTAGCCAACTTTATTCATCCAATTACAATGACTCTGGAAGGTTCGATCATAGCAGGTAGAGACGCAGGTTACTTGGTGGCAACATATGTGTTCTCTCTTGTATTGTTACTATCTCAATTGAGATATAGATGCAGCGAGTTCGTCGCTGTATATCATGCACTGCTCCTCTTTCAAATTGTGAGAATCATTCAATTTGGATTGCGAGTTTGGAAGAGAACTTCTGTGAGCCAAAAGAAACTCATAGAAGGAACAGAGGCGTGTGCAGCATAAGCAATAATAATAAGGATGAGTTGATATTGCAAAGCAATATTTGCAGACTCGTGTCTAAGATGAGATCCTCCTATGGGCATCTGCCCATCTTGCTGTTGGCAACAAGAAGAGTAAATAAGCCTTTCGGCAATCCAAAAGACCGAATGACAGAAATTCATACCTCAGAGAGCAGAGCATTGTAACACTGGTAACGTAACCTTGGACCTTGGTTAATGTACCCCTTCTGTACCCCTCCCAACTTAGCCCCCGGGTTGCATTTACCGCAGGGACAAGATATTCACCCCTCTTCTCTTTTCGATTGGTTTCTTCATCTTTCATCAACACAGGGCAATGATCGTCAAAAAATAGATACTATCATTTGAATAGAGACGAATAGTACGTTGGTAGCAACAAACAACAACAGTTAACATGTCTTATGATCGTGCCATCACAGTATTCAGTCCTGACGGGCATCTCTTCCAAGTGGAATATGCAATGGAAGCCGTTAGAAGAGGCAGCACGGCCGTCGGCGTGAGAGGTAAAGATTGCGTTGTCCTCGCTGTCGAGAGGAGGGCGTTGGCCAAGTAAGTACAGTTTTTAAATGCATTGGTGAATGTGCGTGTTTAAATGTTATGTTTGTATTCTAATATATCGCCGCGAATAAAATAGACTCCAAGATCCAAGAACCATCCGTAAAATCGTCTCAGTAGACGAGCGCAGTGTCCTCGCCTTTGCCGGCCTCACCGCCGACGCTCGCGTTCTAATCAACAAAACCCGCATGGAGGCACAATCCTACCGACTCACTTGCGAAGATGCCCCATCGGTGGAGTATTTAGCCCGTTACATCGCACGAACGCAGCAAAAGTACACTCAGAGGGGGGGCGTCCGTCCCTTTGGAATTGCCACCCTCTTGGCTGGATTTTCGGAGGAGGGACAGCCAGTGTTATATCAAACTGATCCGGCGGGAACACACAGTGAGTGGAAGGCACAGGTTATTGGGGGAAGGAATGCCAAAAGTCTCAGAGAATTCTTGGAGAAAAATTGGGAGGAGGGATTGGAGGAAGAGAAAGCCGTGAGGATGGGTGTGCAAGCTCTTCTCGAGGTTGTGGACAGTGGGGCAAAGAACATGGAAATCTGTGTTGTGAGACCTGGGGGAGGCAAGGCTATTATGGATGAAAAGGATGTGGATGCCATTGTTAAGGAAATTGAGGCTGAGGCAGAGGAAGGAAAGACCAGCAAGCCTGCTGAGGAGTAAATGATTTCATAATAGTCAGTATCATAGGGACTGTGTCATAATATATCCTACCAGCATTCAGCAAGAGTCGTGATGAAATTTTGCAGTTTTCAAATTTTGCAGTGGTTTATACTTTTCTTCTACCTCTACAAGTGTTCAAGAATTGATGACAAACTTAGATTTATCGGTTACACAAGAGCTGTCCGAAGAATTTTGCTACCTGATTGGTGCAAACACCTCAGAGTTGTTGCAAAGATCCACAGCTGAAACTTACGTCAACTCGAACCCGGACTTCGATTCAATTGCATAGATCAGCCTTTCCTTCAAAACCTTCTCTGAGCTGTACGTTGGCAGCTTCAAGGTATTGAAGCAAGTTGATGCAGATGGCAATTTGTCGCCGTCCCTCATGATGCCTACTCTTTGAATGGTGAAAGGCGGATTCATCGATGAGAAGCCTAGTGGGGGTGGGCGTTCACAACTTGTGACAAATCGAAGCAGATCAGCTTGCTGCTTTGGAGTGAATGATGAGACAACGCTCCAGAATCGAGTAACATTTCTGTCCAGTTGGGAATATCCTCCCGTGTATTTCGAGTTTGCTTTCATGTCCGGCACATCAATCTTTCCATCTGAAGCACCGCTGATCAACACCTGCAGCTCAGGTTCGTTGAAAAGCCTTAACCAAGATCTATCGATTACTTCCCATAACCCGCGGGTAAAAGCATCCGATTGTTCCTTGATTCGATCACTGACGTGATGTTTTGCAACGAGGTAAATGTATCGGCGCTTGTTTCCATTTGTTACTTCAATATCGGCACCATTCGGGATCAGATTCTGTTCTGTGACGCCAAAATCATCGTTTGCCACTGTGAACGTGAGACACAGGTCTGCTGCATCTCCTTCATATGTTTTTAGAAACATGAGATTGTTATAAAGCTGCTTGTCAATAGTGCTGAGGTCGGTCAACAGATGAAGATAGCTATGATCGCCTCTGAGGAACGACAAAAACAAATGTGCAAATTGGGGTTGAATGGTGATTCCCTCGTAAAGAGCCTTTCCCAAAATCCTGCCAAGAAACTCAAACAGTTTCATTGACATGTCACCGCCGTGTACAAACTTTGAAGACGGGTTGGGATACATTAAAGAATCCTCAGTCACTTTGAACAGGGCGTAATTTGGATCGAAGGCAAGCGCTGAGAGATCAGTCCAGAATTCTTTGAAGAGACCGCCTACATCTACCCCTGATTCAGTGGTTCCCACGTCACTGATGTAGTTGACGCAGATTCTCTGTCGCATGTTTCTGCCTAAGTTGTTCAAGTGAATTAGTCCATCTTCCAGCACCCGTCCTCTCTGAACCTTCACCATAATGCCTCGCTTCAGATTCCGTTGCTCGTTGCTGCCTTGAATGTCAACCCTGTTGGTTGTTACAATTCGCTCAAATAGTTGCAGCCTTCGCTTAAAAGATACAAGGAATGGGCAGATTCTACAGACAGGGGAAGCAAGCAAAGAAGTGTAGTCAAGGTGACTCTTGCATCTGCGAATATCTTGCTCAAGTAAATCTTCTTCAATCCATAACTTCGGGACACATAGCAGTCGTCGAGATGAGCGTGAGTATAAATCATTCATCACTTTCGATGACACTGAAATGAGAGCCAAACCAAGATGGTTTGAATTTTGGTCCTTTCCATTCTTGGTTGCATTGTGAACATCATCAAGGCAAACAGCTCTGTATAACAGCTTCTTCAGAAGAAGAATACATCTCCTGACCTGATGCTTCGGAAGTGGTTTCTCCATTTCGTGCAGTTCGACGTCGTCAGTTACTATCAGAGTGTGGGATAGACATGTCACAAACATCAAGAGTACTGACGCTCCAATGTTTCCGTTTCCTTCGTTTGCCCCATGAGCGTTTTGGCATGAAAGTGCTCTGATAGGCACAGCCCCCTTGTTTACGTCAATAACACAATATAGGTCGGATACAACTGATGAATTCGATTGAACAATCGCCCATGACGAAGAAAGGATATTTGTCGAGAAACACAGGACGTTCAGTAATGCTGTGACGCACGGTTCAAGTTTGGCTGAAGCGCTCTCTATCTCGAGTTCTCCTGCTTTTGAAGAAACACGCCTCACAAGATCTTCTTTTCCATTTCCTCCCCATCTTGATATGATTGTCCCATATGCACGGCATAACGAAAAGAAAAATGACACGCTGTATACATGCTTTGGTTTCGTTGCAGAGGATTTTGTGCTATCACTTTCACTACTGGAGAGAACGGCACTTGTGACCGCCCTACTAACAGACCCTTTTCCATTTGCCAGCTGCCTGGACAGTGATGACGTGTTCATAAGTTTTCCCTTCCCGGTTCTTGAATCAGTGGGACCGGAAGAAGAAGATTCACTTGAGGTCATTTTCTCGCCTGCACTTGAAATGAAGTTTGAAAGCTTTTTCGCCCATTTACTTGATTGCCAAAATCGACGATTTCGATCAACCATTGCTTCCTTCGCTGCGAGACTTGTTGCTGAAGTACTTCCTATTTCAGTCAAGTCGTTTTCTTGCTTTATATCCTTCTCCGTTTTGGTGTCGATAACCTTTCTTGTCATTAGCACGTCATCATCTATTGCACAGTTGAATAGTGAGCGCACATAAGAATCAGATAGGAAAACAGTTGCCTGCTCGATGACAACATTCGACAGAACGATAGGCGACGACGTGCTACCGTTAGACACCCACTCTACAGCTGACATCTTCGAACTGAACGTTCCTAACGGTGCCACGTTTATGAGTGTGGCAACAAAATTGAAATACTCTGCTGCAGCTTTGTAGTGCAGCTTTGATGGACTCGTTCCATTGATAGAATCGCACTTATTTCCAATCTGGATCACGTTTGATAGAAGACAAAGTACCGGAGGAGCTGGGCACGTACTGAGAGAGATATCTGTCATATTGAGCGCGACAGCAATGCGCCCATCAGATACTTCATTAGCAAATGTGTTGGTGAAGTGACGAATGTAATCCACCAATGGAGGCGACTTTAGTCCTTGACTTTGTGTCAGGCTAGCATAGGAAGATACATTCACCTTCCATGTAAAAAGAGGAACAGTCAGAATCTCCGAAACAAATCGTGAACAAAGACGACCTTGATTCAACTGATCAGATCGAGACTCCATTGAGGCGATGAAATCAATGATTAACTTTGTCAAAATGTCTGCCCTACACTTCTCATCCTTGGCAGTACAAGCTTCCCTCATCCTTTCAGCATCAGGTGGTATTGGTTCCGATGTTCCATTCGACCCAAATAGTATGAGCGATCTTAACGATGATATAAGATCTGGAGTAAATTTGTCGTATCTTTGATGTTGTATCTTGGCACTGGCTGACTTTGGTTGAAAATAGTTCGAGTAAGACGGAGCTGACGATTTGATCAATAATGAGCAGACTTTTTGATGGATTATATCTCGATTTCCTCCACTGTAATCTGCTGATTTCTTGAGACGCAACAGAGTACGCAATATCAAGTCAACTGCTGCTAGGAGCTCATTCGAGTCTTGGCCAACACTAGTCCCCTTTGAAGTGGCACCAAACGGTTTCTTTGCCTTCATTTGACGACGTGCAACGCTTGATATCAACAATGTAAGAACATCATTCAGCCTCTTTTTTCCATTTGCAGATTCTACCCATGGTATCAATGGATCTAAATCCAAGTTAGTATTCAAGATCCCTGGTAGAAGTAAGTGTTTTAGGAGCTTTGTCCACCGTGATAAATCTCTTTCTTCAAGAATGAATGATCCATCTTCAAATGCAACTTCTCCACTACTGCCGTTCTTTCTGATTGTTGTTGGACAAGCAAAAAACAAAAACTGCGTGGTCATGATTGACACAGTTGCTGGCGGCGGAACGTATTCTTGAGTAGACGAACGTTTTAGAATTGCCGTTAGGGCGATCAAGTCAGACATGTGTTTGTCAAATATAGTTCTCTGCTGCTCCCTCACTTTCGACGCAGTTAGTTTGGATCTTACGCATGATTGTATCGCTTTTACAGCTGATAGTTTTGCCCTTGCTTCTGCACGTACTTTTCGTTGCTCAGCTGCCTTTTGTGCTGCATTCAGCGGTGCATCTGGCTCAGTCACTGAATTATTTGTACCGCTAACAACAACAGTAGATGCAACCGGGCTTGGCGTAGGATTCACTTTAGCACCGCCATCAACTTCACGAGAAGATGCCACCACAGCAGCCTGCTCCTCTTTTTGTCGTCGTTCCAACTCTTTCCGCTTCCGAGCTTCTTTTGCCTCCTTTTCGCGTTTAGCACGGATGCGTCTAGCTTTGGCTTCGTCTGCTCTCTTTTTCGCAGGGTTGCCTGCCAGCTCGTCGGTGAACATCGTATCGATGCCAGTAGGTAACAATCAATGAAGTGTTGCCGAATTTCACTTTCCACTTCTGTAGATCTTTTTGAAGGCAGAGAAGGGTGAATACTCGCCCCCCGGAATGGTTTGAGTGGGGGTATGAGAGCGAGTGGTATTCTGGCATCTAAGTAGGTGCGTAATAAGCTACAGCAAGGTACAGCTGATTTAGAATCGAGGTGAATGAAAAATATAAAGGGGGTATATGTAGCATGTGTAATCATTTGAGTTGGGAGAGATAAGTATGTAGCTGATAGCTTGGCTGTTCAATCGTTGATCAGAACAGTATTTGTTAGAGTTAGAAAGACAATGAAACCGACGACGGTGGGCTTGGAGCCGTCGAAGCGGGGACAATCTTTATCAAGTTGGAAGAAGGGCCATAACCTTCAGCATTCCTTGCAAAGGCACGCGCAACATATGTCTTTTGCTTCTCAAGCCCTTCCAAAAGCACTGTGCGGGGAGGCATTCCTGACGGGGGTTTGTAGAACACACGTGGAGCCGTCCCTCTCCAATTACTTTCTGGAACGACCTGCACAGAATCTAAGTCCACTGTATGAGCCTTGACAATCATCGTGTAATCATCACTGAGAGATGCCTCTCCCTCAATGGGCCCAATCATATCGACTAGTCCGATACCATCGAGTTTATGCATTTCCTGCAACACTTCCTCATGAGTTGCCTGATGTGATATTGGAGACGTTGATTGGCCATCAATGATAATCCTAAAGTCCCCTGATGAGTCATTTCTTGACGAAGACGTCTTGAAAACGAGGATTGGATATGCGTTCACCTTGGCGTTTTTCCCACTGACGAATGTGTCGTCAATACTTATCTCACAGTTGTCATTGCTACTTCGAGGATACGAAACCGCCCACGTAGCACCATTCGTCTCAGGCACGTACTTCGTAACAATTACCTCTGTGGAACTCAGCAATTCCGACAAAACAGATTTCACATCAGATGCAGAGGAATTCACGCCGACTTTCTCAGTTGATCTATCACCACAAGAGATCAAAAATGAACCGCCAATCGGTGTCGAAGAGCTTGCGACTATTGCTACAGTGTTCAACGAACCATTCACGCATGTTGTGTCATCCCGCACTGGCAAGATGGTTGCTTTGTGGTTGGCACCCCCAACAAATGGATCGCAGTCTCCTTTACCAAAGTGCAATGCATTCACACTCAAAGCTGGCCAATCGCCACCGCCAAATGGATAGTCGCCTTGAAAATCGATTGTATACTCGTATTCTCCCCCCGACAGCTTTGCAGTGACGTCAATGTCTCCTACGTAATCCAAATCCTGAATTGCCGCCTTCAACTGAGTCTCAGATGCATCAAAGGGAATACAGCTGGTAGACTGGTTGTCTAGCATCAGCTGGTACGAACCGCTACTTACTAGGCCAGACACGGCACTGAAAGTGAGGTACTGCACGGACGAAAACTCATCCAGATGTACACCTCCACACAAATCGCCAGCTGAGACAGTAGTTGAACCATAATCCAAAGGTAATGGTGTCTCAGATTCCATTGTGATCACAGATTCGAGCACTGTTTGATCCTCGCTTTGACATCGAAGAGAATCGGAATCGATTGATAAGGAGCCGCTCGGCCAATGTCGTACAGAAATGTCAGCGCCCACTCCAACTCCGATGAACTATTGGTCACAACTGATACTTCCACCTCATTGATTGATTTCATTGCATTCAGAGCCAGTGGCACTTCATCAGGAGTGCTTCGTAAGTCAATGGGCACTGTCTTTTCTGACCGAGCTTCATTCTCGACTCCATATGCAAATTTGAAGCTGCCCAAGATGTCGCTTCCATCAGCGCAAGCAATTCTTGCTGTTGCTGTTGTCAACGATTCAAAGGAGCTCGATGTCCATTCAAATTTGTAAGATTCAATACTGCTTCCATTTGGATTCGGCTCAGTGTAAATTATCTCCGCACTAGACTTGGTAACAATTCCTAGCGAAAGTGAGGGATTTTCTGGCGGAGACGAGGCAACTCTTGCCACACTCGTGTAAGGGCCATATCCAGCTTCGTTTCCAGCAGCAATCCTCGCTGCATACATCTGTCCTTCTTCCAGATTGTTCACAACGACGTGTTGCGGGCCTAAACTGCCCTTGGTCTTTTCCGTAATTGACAGGGACACGTTGGTCCCATGAAGGTTCAGTAAGCCATTGTGTTGAAGAAGAGGGACGTCACCAAGATTACTGAGAAACGTGATAGTCCAAATACATCCATACGTGCCAAGAGGCTGCATCTTGTCAACGCTTACACTGCCTATCAGAGACGATGATTGCAATTTGGTTGTAAAATCAGCTGCAGATTCGTCAAAGCTGATCACAACTTTGTCTGATGATGTACCCAACGATAGCTCGAATGTCCCACCAAGATTATTTTCCTCGCTCAGCAGCTTGATTTCTTGAACTTCGTGCTGAGATATTTCCAAATCAGCAGAATAGACTACATTGGAGAAGGATGGCTCCGTCGTGATGGATAAAACTTGAGGCCGATAATCGACCGAGGTAGCTCCTGACGCAATCTCAATATGATACTTTAAAGCGGGAGAACCGTTCTCTGACAGAGGGCGACCATAGTCTAATCGAATCTCATCGTTGGACACAGCTGATAAAGAGGCCCATGATACTGCCGATGGAACGTCAAAAGGAGTGACAGAGATCGGAGAAGATGGATAGCCAACAAATGAAAATGGACCGGTCGATTTCTCATTTGTTGCAGCAACTCGCACAAAGTAAGGAACCCCAGGATTCAGACCTGTGATTGAGAAAGCGTATTGCTTGATATCGAAGCCTGGATAGATCTTCATGCCGGACACTTTTGTGCCCGTGTAGTCTCTATCCATCGTTAGGCATGTGACACCACAATTCCCGTCATTTATTGACACTACCACTAATTGTTGATTCTCAATTAGAACCTCTGTACCCACAGCAATGGTACCGTCAATGATGAGGCCTGCATCTTCAAGCATTATCCTAAGCCGTTGATTGGGATCACTACTGCCGGGAAACGCTTCCGCCACGAGACCAATGCTCGCGTCGGCATCCGATTCAGTAACAGACAAAAGACCAGCCGGAGCCCCATTTTTGCTTGTAAACAAAGGAGATGTGTCGTATTCCAAGACAAAAGATGACAGTTCCACACCCCCAATACTACTAGGCCGGTCCCATGATACCTGGAGAGACGTTGAACTTTCTGTCTCAACGACAACGTTCTCTGGAACTTGTGGAGGTGCCACGGAGAGACGCAATGGCGAAAATAGCAAGCTAGGGGCGCCCTCTCCAATTCCGTTGTACGCAAACACACGCACATACCAGTCACTCATGGAGCTCAGGTTTGAAATCACAGAAGAATACGTTGATCGTCCAACCACAAATTGGGAGACCCCTTTGGTGATTTCACTGACTGTCGCTTCAGAGTCACTTACAATAACATCTGGCAAGTCTCCGCGGAATGACAGGAAGTTTAGCAGAAGGGAATCGCCCGAGTTGAGTATATCCCCAACACAAGTCGGACACGTCACAGCAATCTTGCCCACCCCATTTGTCGAGTACATGTTCATTTTTCCCTCAACCACAGAGAGAGAGTCACCAATCAAGATTGCACTTGATGTCTCTTCTCCAATTGTTACTGTCAACGGTGAAGTGGCAAAAATAATGCTTTGGATTTCTTGTACTGTTCCAACAGCAGCCATGGCATTATTCCCAATGGAACAAACTGCACGGCTGACATCATTGCATTCGAACAAATACGAACCATCTGCAGATAGTTTGTGGGAAACGCTCGGAGACAAGTTCGATGAATGACGATGATGTTGGTCACCATTATGGTTCACTGATATGAACGTGACAAGCCATGAGAAGCCATCCGGTTCCATGCATCCGATCGCTGGATCTGGAGAGCAGTGGATTGATCTAGCTACGCTGACTTCATTGATATTACATAATTCCTCCAAGGCAGCTTTCAATTTTTCACTCGACACATTATACGGCAATTGAGAAGTTTGTTGGCCGTCAAACCGAAGAGAGAAAGTTCCAGATAAATAATACACTTCACCATCATCCCTGTCAATCTTCACCGTGACCGTTTGTACGTCTGCCACAACACTCTTCGCGGATGCAGATACCGACATAGATCCAAAGGGGCCGCTGTTCACACCGCTAGTAAATGACGAAGAAGTGTCATACTCGATTTTGTAATGAGTCACTGGCCATCCACCATTATCAAGTGGCGTATTCCACTCTATGAAAATTTCCGAGTCAGATATTGCCTGTCCAAAAACATCCGTAGGCTCAGAAGGAAGCTGAGGTGACACCTCTACAGCACGAGGATTTGACGAGACGAACTGACCCGTGCCGTATGAATTTCGTGCAGCAACACGAACAAAAAGAGGCACACCTTCGGTTCCTTGAAGGTGCACCTTTTGGAGGTCGGCCACATCCACTCCCGGATCAACATTGGCGGACAAGTTTTGTTCATTTGCTGACATGGCCAATAGTGGGGAAAATGGACTGCTCGATGCATCAATGAACGTCACATCCCACGAATATCCATGCCGATTGACTTCTCGAAAAACATCAACTGAACACGCCATTGATAGGGACTCTATTGCAGCCTTCATGTCTGCAGCTGATGCATCGTATGGAATATCAGTGGTTGTTTGGAGTTCATACATGGGCACGTAGGATATTTCAACCTGCTCCACAGCTACAGGGGCTATGTCTTCACTGAAGACTCCTCCGATAGAGTGACTGTCGAGGCAGCCATTGGTTCCGATATCAACAATCTCGAGCGGAGGGACGTTCCCCCGCACATTATCACCCGTGAAGGTGACGTAGTACTTCACACCCTCGCCTTCACCTCCAGTAATAGCGGGCAAATGTTCTCTCGTGACCTCGACAGAGTCGATTCCTGCTAGTGTTTCCAACTCTGCTTTCAGTTGTAGAGCCTCACTATCCCATCTCAGACATCCCTTGGCTCCACCGTCAGTCGTAGTTTGAGACGTCTCGGACTTGAACCGAATACGAAACCCTGAGACGAGGCTGGAGCTTGGTGTTAAAGTGACATGCTCATCGTTTGATCGGATGAAAAATGATTGGACCTCATACGTAGAATGTCGCAAAGACTGTGAAGACAGAGACGCAGGAGAGTTTGAGTCGTCCGCAGAACTCAACGGAATGACTTTGTCGGTGAATGCCCTCGTAGAATCGGTGGATACACGAAATGTTTCACCGAAATTAGGATGCCCCACCCGTACCAGATCCCCCCGCCGTAACTTTCCACGCATATCATTACTCGATCCAGACGCGTCAACAGAGTTGAGAAACGCGTCACCAACTGAAGGTGATTTTGAAGCACCTAAAGATGTGTCCAGCATAAATATTGGAATCTTATCGATGACACTTGATGTACTGTCGCTGATAAAATTTGCTTTCTCAAATGCATCATCTTTGGTACAGAGCGAGAGATGATCATCATCGTAAGGAACACTCTCTGAAACATCAAGACACACTCGACACTCCACGCCACCAACAAGAAGAAAGTCTCCTCTTGACAGAAGGGACGACAGTCCAATTGTTCCTGTGGATCTTTGCAGAATGTTCTCGCCATTGTTTACCATAACAGTGGTTTCAGATCCAACTGAAACTGTAAATTCACCATGATAATCACCAAGTGACAATGTAAAACTCGAGCTATCGACCCAAGGCAACGTGTGAGCTCGAGTTGTGATTCGTTGAAACTCATGACTAGGTTGTACAGTTATTCTTGAGCTAGCCGAAAAACTCGGATCTGCCGGACTGTACTCAACGATGTACTCTTCAACAGAGGCCCCATTTGCTTCTGCAGTTGCCTCAAAAGTCACTAGGACCGTCTCATTATCGAACGCTCTCATGAATGGAAGTTTGACTTGACCTGGCACACCTCCTGGTGCACACTCCGAAGGCGGTGTTGGCAGAGATACCCTTTTCCCTTCGTCTGCCATTGACGATATCCTCATATAATACATCTTGCCGGTTTCAAGGTCAGTCAAGTTGAATGAAGTCATACTTGGATCTTGTACGAAAATCACATCATAGTCATCTGGAAGTTCTCCCGGTACATCGCGAGTGATTGAGAACCCAGTTGGATTCAGACCAATCAGATTTGATGTATCAATAGAGAATGATGGCTGTGGACCAACATTGGTGGTAAAAGTGACGAACCATAGAAACCCATCCGGATTATCATCAACAACTTCTCGCCTAACTTCAACGTTATTCACATATGGCATTTGTTCGAGGGCACTTTTGAGGTCCGATGCCGTAGCATCGTATGAGATGGACCTTGATTTTGATCGTACAAAGATGTTAATATTGCCCCCTGAGCTACCGGAAAACACCTCGGACAATGGAAGCTTTGTCGAAGTGAAAAGATTCGTCTCATCAACAAAATATTGCTCGTCGCCAACCAAAATGGCTTCACCCCGATTCAAATGTGCGGACATGTCATTGTGAGTACATGCATTGTTCAGCCCATCTTCCATTTCAGCACTGCCCAAAAGTACGTGGGTTGATGTATCAAAGTCTCCAAAGTAAAGTTGGAACGACCCTCCTGTCAATCCCAGTCCCAAAGTTGAAAATTTGACAATTTCCTGTTCCCCAAAGAAGGAACTAGAAGAACTGGAAGCAGCCGCACTTTTACGGTATCTTTCAATCTTGAATCCTTCAATGTCGTGATTGTTCAAGTACGCATCACTCGACCAAGATAGAGTCAGTGTATTTTTATCGGCAGCATCGACAGAGGCAGAAGTAGGAGGTTGGGGGAACCCGGTCAACCGCCTTTTGGGAGGCATCGTGGACACAAATTTCCCGGTACCCATTACTCCATTCTCGGAAGACACTCGAACATAATAAGTCCCACCAGTGTCTAAACCATCAATGATATACGTAGAACCCATTAACTTCAAATTGCTGCCGATGCTATTGTTCAAGTCTAGCATATTCGAAAGCGAAGAAACTCTCAGGTGTTGGTTTGACACATGAATTGTACTGGATGCTGCAGATAGCACCGAAAAGAGGTAGGCTTTGGCATCGTCGTGAAAGTAAACCATGATCCTACGTTGGGGTTGCAACAAGTTTGCAGCCACTTCGTCGCCTGTATAGCTGAACGTGTTTGTCGCCAAGTCAAAGTTTGTAACGCATGACACGCAGACTTCAGAGCTTGCACTAGTACGAGAACTACCAAACGCAGAACGATCCCCAAGTATCGACGAATCAAATGTAGGAGATGGGTCCCATTCAACAAGAAACGAGTTTAGAGGAGAACCCCCATCGTACTGAGGTGCACCAATATCAACCTGAAGAGCTGTAGGCGAGTATACGCTGAGATGTGGAGGTACATCTTCACTGAACAAAGACGTTGGACTGTCGGGGCGCTGGATTACTGGAGCTGAAAATTCAGGTGCTGTCGTTCTTCTGGGTCCAAACCCAACCTGATTACTCGCAGACATTCGTACAAACACAGGAGTACCAGGGACGAGGTGCTCGATTGCGTAGTGAAGTCTACCACCCATTGCTGTAACGTCATCAGTTCCCAGTCTCTGAGAGCCATACGCAGCTTTGGTCGGAATCATTGCGTCCACGGTCTTTGCAATAGCCACAGTGGCAGCATTATGCTCCGTGTCAACAACTTTGTTGACAGCAAGTGATACGTCAATGTCTCCTACTTCACTCAGAAAAGTAACCTGCCACCGCAAAGGTTCAAGAGATACTACTTCGACCTCACCAACATTTGGAACATTTTTCAAGTATCGTTTTCAACATTTCATCCGTAGAAGTGATGGGTATGGACGCAGAAATGAAGCTACCTTGCACTGAATTAGCGGTGGGAAACAGTAGTATCGATTGAAAGTTGAAAAGAGCCGCTAAGCGTCCCCATAGCAGCAGATCCTCCAGCTCCATCTTCGGTCTGTAGGTTTATTTCAATCACAGCATGAGTGTATTCGTCCCACGAGACCCGGCTCCACTCAACCAAGTATTCGGAGACATCATCACCTCCATCTCCCACTTTATCGGGCCTTCCATTCTCTGCGTCGAGTCTGGGTGGCTCAAATGAAACCAAAAGAGACGTGCCAATTCTTGCACTGGTACTGAGGTTGTTATCGGGATTCAATTCAAGGTAGTCAAGAGTTACTCGAGAGAGAACAGGTTCGTATGGAGGATCAGGCCTCGTCATTGGTTTTACAGGCACACTATTTGTAGGCTCTCCAAACCCTCCCGAGTTATGCGCTGACACACGCACAAAATACTGCGTTCCCATGTCGAGCGAGCCAATCAAGAACTCTCCAAATGCATGCTCCCCATTTTCATCCAAATATTGTGCTACGACCTCCGATGACCATGATGCCACTGCACCTACATCTGATATTGGAGGGAAGGATGAAGATGTTGACCACTCAACAAGGAATTTGTCTGTAGGCATCCCGTAGCTACCCAACGGTGCCTCGAACGATACAAGAATAGAATCTTTCGAAAATCTATCGGAGTTGGAAACATCTGGATAAGTCCCAACCTGCAAAACAGATGGGATTGGGACAGAGCGAGCAGTGATAGCGAAATTCTCCGCATCGACTTCAGAGCACTCAACGCTCCCAATTTCACATGTAGGAACTGCATGGCACGATCGCTCCAAATAATTATCTTGACTAGAAAAGTCACTGTCACCGAATATGCCACTAGGATCAAAATCGCTGAACCAGTTCGGAGCGCCTTCTCCTAATTCGTTCATGGGGGTTACAAGCACCTTGTAGCGTGTTCCTGGAACCAACTCTTCTTTTTGTGATGGAGTAAGGCGAGGTTTCGTCGATATCGCTTACTACAAAATCAGCCACAGCAGGATCGGATAAGTTGCCATCAACATCGAAGAATTCCACCTTATACGAAGATGGCATTTTGTCCATGATTGGGATGAACTCCTTCCCACTCCACCTTCAACGAAGACGATGATGAAGGAACAGCATACACGCGACAGTTCTGTGCTAATCCTAGTTTTGATCTTGGAATTTCAGCCTCGGGAGCAGAAGGCACCATATGGTCCAACACCGTTCTGATTAACCCCCAGCGATTTGTACATAGTATGTTTTCCCCCGGATTGATGGATCCCGATTCCATCCTGGTAGTCACCCCGACAGAGACCTGGCTTGATACATCTACCCCATTCGACAAGAATGGTGTTCCGCAATTACCTGCGGTAGAAAAGGGTGAGGAATGGCTAGAAATGACCAAGAGATCTTCGACTCCACATCCCAACGTCGAGGAAAACCCTTGCCCCGTGAAGGTAACGTGGTATTCATAGCCAACTATCCTCACATTATCATCAGAACTCTCTGGGAAAGGTTCCGTAAGTGCTGACCGACTCACTGTAATGGACTCGTCAAATGGACTGTTGTCGAAACTCTCGGAAAGATGAGAGCGCAATTTCTCTGCAGAGTTGCCTGAATCTGAAACATCGAAACAGGAAGAAGGCGGTGAAGTGAAGTATGGCCGAAATAACCTCTGAGTCGAGGCTTGATGGATTAGAGGAGCCCATGAACTCAGACGTAATGCTAAAACTAGTAGGCCATTCGTCCACGCTTGATACAAGATAGACATTGCCCTGTAAGCGAACAAAGTCACCGACACCAATAGGACTGTGTAGCGGCAAATTCGTAGACGGAGATATCCTGATTTCATTTGATCCATGAAGTGGAGTCAACACATCGACGTTTTTGCTCTGAGAGCCAACGTAAATGATTCGAACGCCACCGCTGTCAAATAGCTCACCATCCGATGGGACGAAAGAACTCGAGTGTTTGATCGAAACCGTCTGAACTGCAGTGCCGATTTCTGCGCTCACACACTCCATCATCTGAGTCAGACGGACCAACAATGCAATGGACTTCCATCGCCTCCTACAGCGGGAAAATCATACGTTTTTTGCGTTGGAAAACGATGGATGAGTATCCCATCGAATTCTGTATGCTTCCAAATCATCGGGAGATGAGAGTGGCAATAATCCTCCTCCAAGGCATCCACTAGGCAGAGCACTGAATCCATTCACGTCCACCTCTGGTGCGGACCATGCTAAGCGGAGACGATCTGCCAATGCAGATTCTGATGCAACATCGAGGGAGACATCCGTGATGTAGCCTGGCAACATGCCCGATGGAATTGCGAATGAAGGCGTCGATGATATTGCATGAGAATAGCTATCCCCAAAGGCAGACACACGAACATAATACTTTTGACCTTCTTCCAATCCAGTAATTTGAAACCTCGTATCTCCAAGCACCTCTTCAGATGATGCCGTGCTGGCATTGCTTGCCATGAGCTTATCCGTGTCCCATTCTACTAAATACTTGGAAATGCTCTTGCCACCATCGAATAGGGGAGGTTCCCAAGTTACTCCAAGCTCTGAGCGCGAAACAACGAATAAATTAACATTCGATGGGCCAGAAGGTCGTGACACCCTTGGCTGGATCTTTTGAGGAACCGCATCAGCATCAGTATTCCACTGCCAAAAGGCAGACGCTGCGCTTGGAATAAAGAGTAGCACGGAGGCTAATGCCCTCCCTTTCATGACGGACAGAAAAGGGGCTGATGCTGCCTGAGTTGTTTTGTTGTCAGGTGTTTCTGAAGATGGAATTGTTCGCTTCGATAGAATGGTTTGCCTCTGCCGTGAGATCTCAGTTTAAAAATTTTGTTTTTTGAACGCAACCTCCTCCTAGCCACCCTTAAGAAACTCTCTTCCGACACAATGCAGGCAAGCCCCCACATACATCACGAAACCGCTTGCCACTATCCGAGGAAAAGTAGCCATTGCTTCGAACTGTAGATTGAAGGAGCTGTTCATCCATGATGTTAATGGAAGTGATATCAACGGCACATCATGAAGGAAGTGCAGTACACATGAAATCAAAGGAGCTACCAGCACAACAAGCGACGTGACTACGAGTGCTGAGCCAACTGCAGATGGAGATCTCATCTTTTGAGGCTGGGAAGATGTATGAAACAACAAACAACGCACCGATACAATAGCTAATCAATGTTGTTGTTTGTGAGTTGAGTTTTGCAATCTGAGAGAGGTAGGAGTGTTAGTGGGTGACAAGGTTGCAAATGAGAATCAAGCAACTTTGCTTGCTGGAGGGAGCGAGGCAACAATACCCATAATATTGCATCCACTGTAGGGTTCTCGGGTCATTTGGTTGTGTAGTATAGAGGAACATTTCCACAGCTCATACAATGTATCAGACATGCTGCAATCTCGTAGACTAAAAGGCTTCGTTACTACTTAGACATTATATTGATTGTTACCGTGAATGTGAGACATGTTGTTGTCTGGATAAGTAACAGGGTCAATAGAAGCAACAACACACTTCTTACAATACACACAATCATTTCTTCTTCATTTAAGCACTGTTGATAATCTCATTCAAGGTTGGACTAGGAAGCATGCCATGTTTAGCCTTCTCATAATCAAACTGATAATAACCTCCCAAATCGACAGGCTCTCCTTGGCAATTCTTGAACTCTTCAACAATTTTGCTTCGGTTGCTAGAGAGCTTCTCAAAGATTGGCTGGAAGGCTGGGTCTTCCGCAGCAAGATATTCAGCCCAATAGAGAGCGACGTAGTAACAAGTTGCACGGTTGTCGATTTCATTCACGCGACGTGAAGGACCCTTACGATTGTTAAGAATCCTTCCGACAGCCTGGTCCAATGCCTTAGCCAACAGTTTAGCCTTATCATTTCCACTAATGTTGCCGAGGTGCTCAAATGCTACCGCGGTTGCGAGATACTCGCCCAGACTGTCCCAACGAAGATGACCTTCTTGGACAAATTGTTGCACATGCTTGGGTGCAGAACCTCCAGCTCCAGTTTCATATAATCCACCTCCATTCAACAGGGGGACAATGGAAAGCATCTTGGCAGACGTTCCAAGCTCAAGAATGGGGAAAAGATCGGTGAGGTAATCACGCAACACGTTACCAGTGACTGAAATTGTATCTTTTCCATCAGTACAACGCTCCATGGTTTTGCGGATAGCATCGACAGGCTAAAAGAAAGAGAATACAACGTATAAGATGGAATAAATTGCAAGAGAAGACCACAAGAAGATAGCATGCATTCCTCACCTTCATAATGGAAATGTCGACACCACTGAGATCGTGGTCCTTAAGATAGGTATTAACCTTGTCAATGAGAGAAGCATCATGTGCACGACGTTTGTCTAGCCAGAAGATTGTCCTTGTTCCAGTAGCTTTGGCTCTGTTCACAGCGAGCTTCACCCAATCTTTGATAGGTTCATCCTTTGTTTGGCACATGCGCCAGAGGTCACCAGGCTTCACAGCATGCTCAAAGTAAACCTTTACCCGAGATAGACAGTATAGGAAGATTGTTAGAAATAGTCATAAATTTCAAAGTTACTGGCCAGTTCAAGTGCAATCTACTCACCTCATCGGTATTCTTATCACGGACAAGGACAACTCCCTTTGCTGGGATTTGGAACGTTTTGTCGTGTGAGCCGTACTCCTCAGCCTTTTGCGCCATCAGACCGACGTTAGCAACGTTACCCATTGTGCTGAATCGAGAGGTAGATTCAATGCCAGTTAGTATACGAACACGAACAACAAGTTACCATGTGAGCAAGAGAAATGAAAGAATTGAGAAAACTCACGAGACGTCAAACTGGCCATTCGTCTTGCAATATGAGATCATCTCTTGGTACATCGTTGCGTAGGAGCGATCAGGGATCAAGCACTTTGTATCTTCCAATTCTCCATCCTTATTCCACATCTGACCGCTGTCACGAACGACGACTGGCATTGAAGCATCAATGATAATGTCAGAAGGCACATGTAGATTGGTAATTCCCTTGTCAGAATTCACCATTGCCAACCAAGGACGTTCAAGGTAGCATGCGTCGATATCATTTCGGATCTCTTCCGCTTTCTCAGCAGGAAGTTTCGCATCAATTGCTTCAAGAACTGCTCCAAGTCCATTGTTAGGGTTAGCTCCAATCTCCTCGAGCAAGTCTCCATTGTTATTATTATTGAAAGCCCGTAAATAGTGGAACGTCTTGGAAGGGTAGCTCCAAGATCGATACCACAGTAAAAGGGTTGTTACTTGTTTAATCTATATAAAGGAGGTGCAGAGCAGAGGATTGTTCGAGCTGTTTTAGTAAGCGGTAACTGGCATGACTGAAATGACCTTTCAGTCGTTGCGACTACCGCTCATACATATGTTTCTCTCGCGTATTCTAACACTCCCTCGCAGCGAGACAATACTCATCTTGACTACCAACCCATAAGCATCTTACGAAGATTGAAGAACAAGTTCGCACCTAACGGCTTGGTCAGACAGTCAGCTAGCTGATCATGCGTGTTGATGTAGTGAACTTCGATCTGTTTCGAGTTTACATAAGAGCGGAAGTGGTGATATTTCAAAGCGATGTGTTTTGTTCTTGGAGAGAACTTCTGCTTGGTTGCCATGCTGATACAAGACTGGTTGTCTTCGTGCACAGTGCAATTGAAGTTTGGTATCTGAATTTCGATCGGAAATGTATCTTTCAACTCTTTCATCATGCTCGTCAATGGTATAACTTCTCGAAGTGACTGCGAAAGTGCAATATATTCCGCTTCTGCAGTACTCAAAGCTATTTCGGTTTGTAGTTTACTTACCCAATGGATTGGACATCCTGCGTACATCAGGACATAGCCAGTTCTCGACATTACTGAATCAGCTGACTCGGCGTCTGCCTTTTGCCAGCTGCCTGCGAAATCTGCGTCCACGTAGCATTCTAGTCCTTTACTTGTATCTGGTTTGTAGATTATTCCGCGTTCTCGACTCGTAAGAAGATATCTGCCTATCCTAATGATTGCTCTCTCGTGGCTTCGCTTCGGATCAATTGAGAATCTTGCACATTGATGGACGTGAACAGAAATGTCCGGTCTGGTATTACCTTGAAGATACGTCAGCATTCCGACTGCCGTTCGGTAGTTCCATTTATCCGTATATTTCCGCTGTTCTCCCTCGGAATCCCGATGTAGGATAATTTGCTCCGATGGTAGCAGTCTTGACTTTGTACTTGATTTCCATTCATTGTTCCTATCCAAACCTAATAACTGAAGAATCCTACTGGTAAGATGGGGCTGCGTGATTTCGAATGATCCATCCTCGAAATGATTGATTTCTATACCCAGAAATTTGTCGATATCTCCCTCGTCAGTCAAGAGAAACTTTTCTTCTCCGTTCTTGAGTGAGTCGACTAGCTCGTCGATCGCTTTCTGGTCACTAGATACCAGTATGCAATCATCTACGTACGTGAGTACTGCGAGTCCTTCTTTCAAATAAAGGCACGGATCGATCTCGGATGGCTCCAAGCCTCTATTCATCAAGCCCCTTTTTAAGTGCTTGAACCAGTTATTTGATCCTTGTTTAAGTCCGTAGAGGTTTTTACATAGCTTCAATAGGCGTGGCTCTCCGTCTTCTGACTCTAACCGTAGACTCCTTTTGTTGAATCTGCATCCAATATCCTCTTTCTAGGTCTCCTGTTGGAAAACAGGACGAAATCGATTGATTTGCTGTGAAAGTCTTGTGTGAATTTTTGGCAGATGGATGAGAATTAACGAACTTGTAAGCGATGTTCACAGCGAGCTGGTGGAATAAAAAAAAAGAATAATCTCGCCAATAGTTTCTCTCTCCGCCATTGCTGTCATACCCTCCATGATGCGCACAGCCTCGCTTTATGCTTGATGAGGGTGTTACGTCGGAAGTCCCCTCTTTTCCTTCATCGACCAATTGACAATGATAGCTTTCTTTCCAGTTGGACATGAAGCCGAACGAGGAACAAAATCCAACTGGCCGCTCTTGGGTGTGATGCTGCATCTCTTTGTTCCATGGGCGTGCACGCGAAAGGTCCCTCCGCTCGACATCTCGTTTTCATGGCTTGGCGGTA